>VXBL01000377.1:433580-496431 GCA_013400195.1 Aramus guarauna | reverse complement strand
TTTTTTTTTTTGTTCAGCATGACATCATATGGTATAGAATATCCCTTTGAACAGTTGGGGTCAGCTGTCCTGGCCGTGTACCCTCCCAGCTTCTTGTGCAACCCCAGCTTCCTCACTGGCAGGACAGTGTGAGAAGCTGAACAGTCCTTGACTTGGTGTAAGCACTGCTCAGTGACAACCAAAATGTCACTGTATTATCAACCTTATTTGCATCCTAAATCCAAACCACAGCACTATACCAGCCAGTAGGAAGAAAATTAACTCTGTCCCAGCTGAAACCAGGACACCTCCCAAGCTGCTTTTTCTGGCCTTTCACAATTATTCCACAATCTCCTTTCCTCCTCTACTCATTCTGTTTTTATGAGTACTGGGGCATAACATCCCACATATATTCTTTCTGAAGTTATTAATGAATGCACACAAAAATACATTCATTGTATTTGGGAATTAAAAAAAATATTGTCCCGTTGCTTTGTTTCAAAATATTACCTCGTCCCTTTTCTGCCTTTCTCTTCAACTTCTAGCTGTATTGTATGTTAGTTTGAATTATTATCAGTGCTGTTTAAGGCTAGGACCATGGATAAATAGACTCTGAGTTCCCAATTTGAAAAGGCCCCATGAGACAGCAGCTGTTTAACTCTGTTTTATACCAAAAAAAAAAATAAAAATTATATGATTACTCAGTGAAGACATGTGTGTATCCTGATCAGGTGCTATAGGAGTCAAAAGAGTGCTTTGTTCCCTGGAAAGTATAAAATAGACCAGACTTTGATCCCACTGCGTCACAGGCTGAATCTGCATCTTACAGCATCTGGAGCTCTGGGTGAGACTGGAGTCTTCATCATGCTACACATGCTACAAATGGGCATTGTCTCTGCTCCTCAGAGTTTTCTGAAGTAAAGAAAAATTAGTTGAAAATTTCAGCTTTCATTTGAGAACTCAGAGAAATCAAATACCAAATTTAAGATCTTTCCATTTGATGATGCATGATGCCATTTATGTGATACAAGAACTTTTTTTGTTATGAAATGTAAACCTTGATTAAAATGAGGCAATTCTCTTATGTTACCTAAGGATAGGAAATAACAATCTACCCCTTCATATTAGATTTGTAATTCTTAAAATGAGAAATGTTTTAGGGGTCAAAGGAAGAAGCAGCTTAGGTCAAAAATGGAAGTGAATATGAGCAGTCTCATCTCAGTTATAAATTTGCATGTACACATTTCAAATCTATCACAGCTGCCAGAGAGGAACTTGACTGGCAGTCCAATTAAGAAAGGCATAAGACTGGAGTTACAGGTAATTTCATTTACGGGTTGTATCGGTCTGGGAAAACACACACGACATCTCTGATACTATGCTTGATATAAACTCATGCTACAAATCTATAATCTATAATACTTATAATAAATAGGAATTAAGTACAAACTCTCTCCATCCTTCTCCCCCCTTCTTCCATCATATATTACAAATACTGCACTTGCAGAATGGATCCTAATCAGTTTCTTTTATATAGCACAGCTAAGCTTTCAAGGCATACAAACATCACACAAAGAGGCCTGTCAGTTAGATTCCCAGTCACTTTTGATATTTGGAAGAAAACAATGAACTCAGACCCTCTTTGAATACAGACAGAAAAGGACTTAACACAGCAATCAAGAAGCATAAAAACAGAAAAAAGCTGACAGAAAGGGGATGTCTGTGAGTTACAATGTTTTAATATTGCTGAAATATAAAACTAGAAGCAACCTCTGTTCAGTGGTACATAAAGTGTTAGGCTTCATAATGCTTCTAAGTTCTCCTTCACGATCCCAATTAAGTCTTTAAAATTTCATCCATAATATTACAGTTGCTTTTTTATGGACTCCTTTCTAATGCAAAAATGAAGTATATGCAATCTTAACAATGTTTGAAGAATAATGAGATTTGAATCAACTTTGAGACTCTTAATCTTAATTGGCAAGAGGTGTGGGAAGATGAAAAATCTCCTTTCCCTATAATCTAATCAAACCCAGCAATATCAGCTTCCAGATCGCAACGTCAGCCTTTCCACTGAAGGGCTGAGCAGGAGGTTAGGAAAAAATTAAATGTAAATATTAATGTAAATACCAAAAGTTCATACTGGTCACACTAGGTAAACCACCTCAGCAACTTTTGTATTCCCTCTTGTACTCTCTCACTTGTGTCACTGGCACTGCTTTCAGCATCCAGCCCCAACAGGCTGAAGCAGGAGCTGCATTTTGAAAGGTTTCCCAGTGGGTTGGTTGAAAACTCAAACTGCATGTTTTCATGAGGAGCCCACAAGAACTCAGAAATCAGAGCCATTTCCAGCTCATCTGGTCAAAGTCAAAGCCAGGAGGAACTTTAAAATCCAATTCTCAATTCAGAAAGAAAAATTTCTGCAAGAGCTTTTAGAAAAGAGTCCCTATCAGCTCTCACTATTGCAGCAAGGCAGTGGAGAGGACTCATGGTGTTTGTGAAAACTAGAGTTTCAGGCTGTGGCGATACTGCATTACAGCTGCAATCACCTTTGTATCCTTGATATTAATGCTCATCAGGTTCATGGACACTTCAAGACACTGGGGAAAGACAGACGTATTGTCCCTGAGTCCAGACGAGTAGCAGTCATAACTCTCCTCCAGCAAGCAGGAAGAGACCTCATCTGAATTTCTAAGAGCCCACTTTGGCACGGTATAGTATTGTAGCCATGAAGATAAGAGCACTGTTCAGGACAATGTGACTTAGGAAGCCAATATGCCTGAGAGAGGTGAAAGACGTAAACAGTGCCTTTCCCACTCTCTTCAATAACTGTCAAGGAGCCTGGGAGGCAGGCTGGGGAGATGCTGCACCACAGCTGAGGCAAATGTGAGGAACCATCAAGATTCTTGGAATATCCATTCTCATAGCCACTAGCAAAGTGCTAGAATTCAAAAAGTAACTTGATTTTTCAAAAACCACTAAAAAAGAGGAACTTTCTTTACACCATAAACAACAGTAATCCCTTTATAGCTTCCTGCGTCTACTTATGCAAGTTTGCCCAGATTTCTAAAGCTACCCCTAAACCATAAAAAAATGAAGAGATACTCTTTTTGTGCTATCCTCTGCATAGATAAGGGAGGACTCTGAAATCCCCAAGACAATCCCCAAGGCAGGGATATCTGTTTGCCTACAAAAATATTTCAATGACCACTAACAGTATCATCTGTCTCTCATCTTTTCTATAAAACATACAGGTGAGGTGTTTGATACACAGTGGAGTGAGAAAGCAGCTGGAATGACTTCAATTTATGCATAGCCAGCCAGACAAGCTGTGCAACGGATGGTTACGCATTTTAGCATAGCCTGCAATTGGCACATTGTTTAAATAAAAAATGCAATGCCTATAGATTCAAAGCGATGATGGAGAACTAATGATCAGTTTCATAGGAGTGGGCTGCTGCTTCCTAATTACTATTTGAACTTACTTTTTGATACGTTAGTGCTGGGTTTCATTTTATTATTATATTTTATGAAATACATCCTCTATTACTTAATACTAAACAACTCACTGCTGAAGTGAGTGATTTCAGATAAGCTGCAGAATTGCCATTCTACTGGGCAGGCCTTCTATGCACTAACTGGAAACATGGAATGAAACTGATATTGCTGTAGCAGAGAACAGCATCCTTCTAGTGCCGGGGCAAATCTGGCAAGTCTACCATCAGGTTCAATGTTAGTAGTGCAGTGGCCAGGATTTAATATGCTATAACAAATTGAACATTATTTCAGATGCAATGTGCCATGGCTTCTGTCTTACTTTCACTCATCTCAGTCCACTAAAATAATTCAAGGGACATGGAGTTACTTTTTTTTTCTCCACTTTGCCACATTAAGTTCAAGTAAAGCACACAGAAATAGAACTGACCCAAACAAGTGACTGACGGTTTCTCTTGGGCTTAAAAGGCAAAAAGGTGTAACAGGAAAAGTGCAGCCTTTTACTGACTGTTGACTCTACCCAGAATAGAAAGAAATAGAATTTGTTCATACTTCAAACTGGAGAAAAACACCTGGCTACTGCTAGCTTTTCCTTTGTATGAGACAATTCCTGGAAACATATGTACATTAATATCCCTAGCTGTCAAATTGCAGAGGAAGCCTGTTCAGATGCTGATGCAGTATATATCAATTAAATATTGAGATATAGTAATAAATATATAATAATATATAAGCCCTAACCCTTAGCTAACCCTAACCCTTAGTTTTGCAACCATTTTGAAACGTACTAACATAGACTAGAAACTGTTTTCACTACTCTAGTAAATTATCGTGAATTTATTGTGAACTCATGGAAGATGCATCCTGTGGTTAAGGCATTCATGGTCAGGGGGAGGGTCCAGTCGATGGAAAGGGCGGTGGAAACAGCAGAAAGAGAGAGAGAGATGGAGTTGTCAGTTCAGGCAGAGACCTGGGCACTTCAAGTAAGCACTAGCAGAGAATATTAACTGTGATCTGCTAAGAAAATGGCCAGCCTAAATTTACTGTGGTAAATTAGCAAATAGCCTAATTTATTGTATGTCAGATACTGGTGTTTTAATTTTATTTTTATTTATTATTATATAACCTAATGAGTTTTATTTTTATTTATTTTTTAAGCACTGCAATCCAGTTTTGTCCATCTCAATTTGATAATTAGGTAGCCAGTGGTATAAAAAATTCCCTGTGACTGAAATCAGTGCATGAGCACTGGTGGCTTGCAGAGTGTTCTCGTAAGAAAGTTTCTTCAGAGACCTGCTCACAAATGAGGCAGAACTAACCAATCCCTCTTGGACAAGCTGCTCACCTGGAAAGCAATAAGCCAGTGAGTTTGTTCCATTGGCCTCCAGGATATGAGCAAATAGTAAATGTAACTTCCAGCAAAATATCTGTAATGCAGAGATAGGCAGCACTGAAGCACAGAACTTCTTCTTACTGCCTCAGAATACTCTGCTGTGACAGGGAAAGCACAGACATCCCTATTCTATCAGTCAATGTCTCACAGTGACCAATTTTCCACCAGTGATCAGGAAGCTCATAGCACTCTTTCATCAACATCTAGGGAAATGAACTAGATCCCAGTGCGGAACACTTTGACATTCTGGTAATGTAGTTTGTGTTTTAGATTTTGGTTTTGACAAGCTTTGCATTTTGCTTGAGTTTAACATGGCATTACAGCTGATAGGTGTTTCACTTTGTTACTGCCAGGTCCAGAGATACCACAACATGCGAGAAGGAAAACAAGTGCCTGCAACAACTGATTGACAGGCCTAAAACACCTGGGAAAAGACCATTGCACAAGAAATAATGGCTTAGAGAAAAACAAATTAGGAGCCGATTTATATTCCAGGAGACATTTCATTGCCTACCATTCTCCATCTCACTGAGATATTGTGATGGATTGGGGTGAGTGAAGAGAATTGCTAGGTGCTAGTAATGACAATTTGAACAACGAGGTAGAAGGAAACCCACCATGCTCTGCCCGTCCCCAGAACATGGTTAGCTCATTGTGCAGGGAGTCAAGGAAGGCAATATGACCTACTAGTCACTGGAGGCACCTTGGGATATGCACACTAACCCCAAATTCTGGTCACTTTTAAGGTCTGTATTCTAAGGTCAAATTACTAAGAGGGAACTGAAGACTGAAAGCAGATACATGCTTCCAACAGAGCTGCAAGTCAGTTAGCAGTTACTTGTCAAAGCATGGGAAGAGATCTAGCCCATTCCACCTACAAAAATCTTGGTGAAAGGGATGGTAATATGTTCTGAAAACGTTATTAGACTGAAACGTATTTAGCTCTTTCTATGAAAAATCTGTAATTGCAATGTGACTATGTGCAAGCTGGGCCACTTCTGAAATGATGGTGTTGCAATTACTGTCATCATCATGAACCTGCACATATAGGCATTTGGCTTTCTGAAGATGAGTGTCAATCCTGCATTCCCAATAGCATTAGGAAAAAATAACAGTAAGATCTCTTTAATTTGATATAAAAAGAAGAAACTTTTTGATAACATCTAGAGCCAGAAGAGCACATTTTTTTCTGCCAAAGGAAAGTGGTAGCTGAAAAGAGATGGGAAGACTGGGCTAGGTAGGTAGCGTTAGTGTAAGTTGAGTCATGGCTTTTCTTTTGTATCAGTGGCCAGGATCCAGCCTGGCCTCAGGTAGTATGTTACCATGACAACTTGTTGAAAAAAAAATGAAGGAGTAGAGGGAAACAGAAAACAGAAGAGGATCTTTGTTTTTCAGCACACTGTCATGAAGGGAGATGGTTAGAAGTGGGTCTAAATTCCTAAAGCAATGGATCTCTTAAAGATGTTTCTGACACCTCTGAGATCTATCACAAAAGGTCCCAGGACTGTCATGGAAAGGCAGTCTTTTTTTCCCCTGGGAAGCCCAGGAGATTTCCTGAGGTTTCAGGATGCTTTCATAGTCTTTAAAAGTGTGCATACACTCCATCAACCTGACTTGCTCAACAGTAAGTCTTTGCCATTTGCTGGCTTGTCGTGGAACAGAGGTTTCCTGTGCCCATGCTGCTCCACGTGAGCTATGAGATGTATGTTCAAGCAAAGGTGGTCTGAAGTGAGGTTCAAAATGTCAGCCTCCAAACCAAATTGAAGTCCTCTTAATGCCTCTTGACTCTTCATAAGAAGAGAATTTGAGAAGGTAGATGTGCCTGTGAGGAAAACTGTGGTCATTACTGATACACAGCAGTAGGAAAAATAAAGGTCATATTGTCTTACCCTCCCATCTCATGGGGCCCAACTCTGGCACAGTCCAAGCATTGAGTTTGCTTAACTTGCTACTGCCAAAATTAGAGAGGATGGGGAAGAACAGGAAAAGAAATTCAGGTCTAGATAGGGAGAAATCCAACAGCCTTTGGGATTCCAGCCCTTCAGGAACTAGTTTTGTGCTAGGCAACTGCCTGTTATGTTTCCAGGATTAGCCCAACAGTTGTGTTTTATTCTCTACAGTTACTTGAGTTGGGTCAAGCTACTAGTTTGCCTTATAATGCTACCAAAATACAGCAGCCTTTTTGAGGGGATTCTAATATTTTATTTGAAATCAAGGAAATGCTCGAAATACCTGGAAAGTGGAGAAACAGATGGCTGGACTATTTTGGCTATGGAGAGAAGAGCCAAGCAGAGATCAGGTAATTTCCCAAGAATGAGACAGGCTATTGAAAAGGAGCCTAAAAAAACTTCTTTGCACCCACATGATTGGAAATATTTGGGGAAAAAAATACAAGCAGAGGTGAAAAATTCTGAGATTTCTTCCTTCCGAGGCCAGCTATAACTCTAGGAAAAGGCTGTGGTTACATGGACAGGAAGGTAAATAACAGAAGGATGGCTCCCCAAGTTCCCTCTTGCAGGGACCAGATAGCCAGCAGCGACATTACTTCCTAATCTTTTTGTGACCTTTTTCATTGTTGAAGGATTTGTGAGCAATAAGAAATAAATTCTCAGAAGAATCAGAGAAGACTCCTTGAGGGATGAGACCTTGGGAACAGCCATATCGAACAGCTCAAACTTTATTCTCTGTCCTGGGGTTTCTGGTGACCTGAACTAGGTAACACAGTGTTCTCTCTGGAAGAGAAATGTCTGGATCATACCATGGCAGAAATGATGCCTTAAGGCAAAATTAGGTAAATGAGGAAGAAAGGTTAACAAACTTCAATCTCATTGAAGAAATGCCACATGTGCTCAGTGAGTAAAGAGGACTCCAACTCAATCAGGCCACTGACAGAAAATGAAAGGATGGGACATACTCTTGTCCCTCTCGTACCACTTGGGCACAGCATGCTGGAAGGCTGCAGAGTGTGGAGGATGCCACTTAAGGACCAGTGTGAGGCTGCTGGGCGGCCTCCTCTATGTGTCATGCAATAGAAAAAAGACAGACATCAGTTGCCTTTTCATATTTGGTAGAGCCAACCACAACTCACGCTACTTGTTTTAAGACTAGTGTTTATTGTGGTTTGGTTTTTTTTTTTTTTAAATATGCCTCTTATGAGACACTCTGGTTTTTAATTAAGAATGTTTATTAAACATGTTTATTAAACATTCACTTCCCATAAGTACTTATTTTTAATCAGCTCCTTGACTGACCAGTTACTATATCACATCATTTTTGCCATTGAAATAAATATTATTTAATATTCAAATCTGTTCTTGAAAATGAGTGGACTGTGCATACACCTGGAGGAAAAAAATTCTTGGGCTTCTAGGTATCATTTACATGATCCTTCTATCATGTGGACTGTGGAACTTAAGTTTAAGGGGAGATGTCTTTTCAGCTGGACAAAAATGTCTAAAAAATTCTATCATATTTTACAATAATGCAGAAAATGGACTGCCCATAAACCCATTACACTTAAAATGTATTTTTAAATTGGACTTGATGATCTTAAAGGTCTTTTCCAAGCAAAACAACTCTATAAAAACATACATACATGAAAAATCCTAACATGTAGCTTTCCAAGCATCACTTAGACATACTCATGTTTTTACAGATACCCCTATCTGAACAATACCACAAATCATTTATTTTCAAGTTTTACTAAAAGTCAGGCAGTTCAGGTGAGCATCTCATGGTGCCAAATAGGAGTAGGTCGATCCAACCTACTGTATCTAAGAAAAACAAGTAGGAAACAAACATTCTGTAGAAGGCAATTGCTGTAAGTTGCAGAAAACAATGACACTGAATCAAAGTGTGAGAAACCAAAGAAAAATAAGATTGAGTTTCTAACTAAAAGTGTTGAGAAGATCATTGGATAAGTGTGCAATTGCAACCTTGAACAAGGACCTTTGATGGACAGTTCTGATGATAGCTTATCTGCAATAATATCTGCATTCCTGAGAACCCCTTTTGCAGAAAGAGATTAAGCAGTTGGAATTATTTAAAAGAAAAGCAATGAGGAGAATGTATTGTACTGCAGAAACTGAAAAAGATTAAAATAGCTAAATATGAGGAACTTGGCTAAGCAGCAAACTTTAGAAGAACAGGAAAACAGTGCACAAATATATAGAGCATACAAAGACAGAGAAGAGATAATAATTGAGGATAAGGTAGGTGATAGGTTAGCAGAGTAACAGTGCAAAGTTAAAAGAAGAAAAAGGAAAACAAAGAAAAAAGTGTAGTCCAGATGCTAAGAAAAATTTTTTAGACAGCAATATCTATTCAGCTGTGAAATATTCTCCCAGAGGATAAAGAAGCTCTATAACCTATGACATTTTAAATCCACTGTAAACAATTTGCTAACGTAAAAAAAAAAAAAAAGTTGGAAACTTTTGGCTCTGGACATAGTGACCTAGTCCACTCTTCTATCTTAAATGTTCAAAATACATTGAACATTTATATTATCCATTTCTCTAAAGACTGGCCTCATCAAATAGTGGAATTTCTAATCATAGAATCATCATAGAATCACAGAATGGTTTGGGTTGGAAAGGACCTGAAAGATCTTCTAGTTCCAACCCCCCTGTCATGGGCAGGAACACCCTCCACTAGACCAGGTTGCCCAAAGCCCCATCCAACCTGGCCTTGAACACTTCCAGGGAGGGGGCAGCCACAGCTTCTCTGGGCAACTTGTTCCAGTGCCTCACCACCCTCACTGGGAAGACTTTTTTCCTTATGTCTCATCTAAATTTACCATCTTTTAGCTTAAACCCATTACCCCTTGTCCTGTCACTACCCTTCCTGATAAACAGCCCTCACCATCTTTCCTGCAGGCCCCTTTAGGACTCGTTTTTTAACTGGGGCCCCCAGAGCTGGACGCAGTACTCCAGGTGGGATCTCAGGAGAGCAGAGTAGAGGGGTAGAATCACCTCCCTCAGCCTGTTGGTCACGCTGCTTTTGATGCAGCCCAGGACACAGTTGGCTTTCTGGGCTGCAAGCGCACATTGCTGGTTCATGTTGAACTTCTCATCAATCAATACCCCAAGTCTTTCTTCTCAGGGCTGCTCTCAATCCATTTCTCACCCAGCCTGTAGTTGTGCTGGGGATTGCACCGACCCACGTGCAGGACCTTGCACTTGGCTTTGTTGAATTTCATGAGGTTCGCATGGGCCCACCTTTAAAGCCTGTCAAGGTCCCTCTGGATGGCATCCCTTCCCTCCAGCGTGTTGACTACACCACACAGCTTGGTGTTGTTGGCAAACTTGCTGAGGGTGCACTTAATCTTGCTGTCAATGTCACCAACAAAGTGTCACCACACTGTTAAACAGTGCTGGTCCTGGTACCGACCCCTGAGGAACGCTACTCACCAATGTTTCATGCCCATCTAAATCACAGTTCTACATATGGTACTTTACATGTTCACTATTCAACATTAATAGCAGAATTTTCGTTATGTAATACTGATAAGGAGATTTATTTTATATAAAAGACAAAAGATCTGAAAATGTATTATCCCAGTTGCAGGTGTGCTGTGAGGTGAGCAAGCAATTATCAAGATCATTATTATAGTACATTAGTGTCTAATGGGGTGTGATAAGGATTCTAAAATGTCTACTATGTACTTAGCTATCTTTCATTTGGCATTCAGCGACAAAAAAGAAAATGATCTGTATCGTATGTACACACTGAATGACTGAGAAAATAGAAAGCAGCATCAAATGCTTAGAGATTTAGAGCAGAAAACCCACAACACAAATAGAAAAAAAAAAATTACCTTTTCATTTTTATACACAGCTTTGGCAAAAAAAGACCTGTAAGAAGGTGCTAAGATGGTGTCTTGAGTAAAGCATTTTCTGTTTCCTAGGTGTCTTAAAAAAAGGTGCATGTGTGTGTGTCTCTGTCTGTCTGTCCATGCACACACAAGCACAAAGGATCACCAATTTTATATACAATTTTAAAACAAAATACTTTTCTTTCACCACAATTGACTTTTTGAGTAAAAAATGTCTGGCTGAATCAATTTAAACAGCAACATGGAATTTGGCAGCAATCCATTTCTGCTGAGATTAAACCAGCTGCTACCGAATCCATTGATCCTTTTAGCTATTGATTTGTTAATTTAATAAAAATGAAGTTTTAGAATGTGAACAAATTCACAGTGCTGAGGAGACAGGATTTTGATAAGCTCTGCTGCCAGACTAAAAGCTGGTAACACTGTCAAATGAGAAAATCACATCTAATTTAAAATATTAAAGCTTTTCAATGTGGCAGGTTGCTTAAATTATGTTTCCAAATAGAAATGTGACTTGTTAGAAAAAAGCTTTCATAATTAAAAAGGATAATCTTAAAACAACAGATCTGCTCCCTTTGTCTTTTATCTACTAATATTAGTGACTAAAGCAATTTTGCTATATTTCATGCTCCTATTTGCTGTGAAGAGCCAAATTACCTTTAGGACAAAAGAATAGATTCTATTCTCATTACAAAGAAACTTAGCACAAGTTCTAACTAAGGATCAGGCTCTCCCAGAGATGGCTCCATGCCACAACAGTCCTCACTGTGCTGCTCCCAGCTTTTGTTCTCAATCAAAAGAGTTTATTTCCAAACAGGTAGAGACTTTGCAGCCTAAACATGGCATACTCTTAGTAGATACCCTTTCTGTATCACTGGCACTCAGATTCTGCTGTCTTGTTCCCTACTGGAGGCATTATACACATTAGGATGTACTCGTTTTCTCATGAATTCAATTCACGTAAATGAATGCTAGTGACTCAGAAGACCATAGCTATAGCTGTGTAGTAAGACTGCCAAACTGACAGAGTGACCTCTCCTGCTGGTGGTGTTTAGAGCAGATCAGCAATTTACCACCAAAATAGTTTTTCCCTGGAAAATGCTAGTTGCAGAAAATGGATGTTTTGGAAAAAAAAAAAGAAGTTGTAACAAATCTGTAGCAACCTTCCTGTTTTCCTACCAGTTGTCCTGAAGAACTGTTGGGGATCCCAGGCTGTGAACAACTTGAGCTCCAACAGGCTGTCTGCAGACAGAGGTACCTTACAACAACTTCCAGCAGCTCAGAGGTGAATTTGCCGTATGGATTGCATCAGAGGAAGGAATTAAAAGATTTTCAGTGTTTCTGTCTCCATCAGATGGATTGAGGGCAACGAAGCTGGTGAAGGGTCTAGAGCTCAAGTCTTATGAGGAGCAGCTGAGAGAACCAGGGTTGTTTAGTCTGGAGGAAAGGAGGCTGAGGGGAGACCTTATCGCTTTCTACAACTACCTGAAAGGAGGTTGTAGCAAGGCAGGTGCTGGTCTCTTCTCTCAAGTAACAAGCGATAGACAGGGGGAGGATAGATTGGATATTAGGAAAAAATTCTTCACCAAAAGGGTTGTCAGCTATTGGAACAGGCTGCCCAGGGACGTGGTTGAGTCACCATCGCTGGAGGTAATTAAAAGACATGTATATGCGGTACCTAGGGACCTGGTTTAGTGGTTGGACTTGGAGTGTTAGGTTAACAGTTGGACTTGATGATCTTAAAGGCCTTTTCCAACCTTTAATGATTCTATGATTCCCAGCATAAAACTGAAAAAAGCAAAGTATATGGGAAAAAGTATTACTGTTGAGGAAAGTAGTCTTCCATTTGGAAGTTTCCTGAACAAGAATTAACTACAACATCAGCATTCACTCAGTTTAGTCTGCCATACCACTTATAGATGAGCACTGTAAGCTGCATCAACACTTAAGAACAAGAGTACAGTGACGTTAGTAAAATTTGACAAAACAGAATGAGAAATGGAGGAAAATCTGACAACACACGACTGACTTCAGATTCATCATGGGATTCCTGAGGAAAAGGAGAACAGAAGCCTTGACATTGCCAGGCTTTGGCTGCTCAAACTATTCTCCAAAAATTTGTAGTTGCAATAGCTGAAAAGCACATTCCAAACACACACCATTCTAGCTGTATAATCAGAGAATTTTATACATACAAATGTATAGATAAACACCCAGTTTCTATGTTTTTTAATTACTGATGAAGAGTCCCAATGCACTAGATCAGAAATACAATTTTCTGTTTGACTAGGTTTCATGATTTCATTGCAGTCTTTACTGAAGTTCTTTTCCACTGGAACAAAGAGGATGCATGGAGATGCACTGAGACTTGTAGGGGGATACTGGCAAGGACCTGGGGGTACTAGTTGACAGCCGGCTGAATATGAGCCAGCAGTGTGCCCAGGTGGCCAAGAAGGCCAATGTCATCCTGGCTTGTATCAGGAATAGTGTGGCCAGCAGGAGCAGGGAAGTGATTGTGCCCCTGTACTCGGCGCTGGTGAGGCCGCACCTCGAATACTGTGTTCCGTTTTGGGCCCCTCACTACAAGAAAGATGTTGCGCTGCTGGAACATGTCCAGAGGAGAGCAACAAAGCTGGTGAGGGGTCTGGAGCACAAGTCTTATGAGGAGCGTCTGAGGGAACTGGGGTTGTTTAGCCTGGAGAAGAGGAGGCTGAGGGGAGACCTTATCGCCCTCTACAACTCCCTGAAAGGAGGTTGTAGTGAGGTGGGGGTTGGCCTCTTCTCCCTGGTAACAAGTGATAGGACCAGGGGGAATGGTCTGAAGTTGCGCCAGGGCAGGTTTAGGTTAGACATTAGGAAAAACTTCTTCACAGAAAGGGTTGTCAGGCACTGGAATGGTCTGCCCAGGGAGGTGGTTGAGTCCCCGTCCCTGGAGGTATTTAAAAGAAGGATAGATGAGTTACTTGAGGACATGGTTTAGTGGTGGGATGGCAAGGTTAGGTTAGCGGTTGGACTTAATGATCTTAAAGGTCTTTTCCAACCTAGATGATTCTATGATTCTATGATACACATTTTCTCCCCCAAAAATTAAACTAGAAAGTGTGAAAATTGAAATATAGGGGGAACAAATCCTAGACAACTTCCACTCACAAAAAGTTGTTTGCTTTACTCATGATCTAACTATTACTTTGGGACTTGGCTCATTCTTACTATATCTAATGTTTGTACTCTCCATATAATATATAATGTCTATGCAGTATTGGTATATAAGATGTATAAGATATATATAAGATTAATACCTTCTCATTCTACAACATGCTAATTGTGCCAGAATTCAAAGAGCAGTCTCTTGGATGGCCAAGTGAACAGTTTGAAAGAAAACATTCGCATGCCATGCCAGCAGCCAAAAACACTATTTCATGAAAAGACAGCGCAACAAAGAATTAATATATCACTACTGAGATAAGCACTTTCATAAGTTTGAAGGAAAGCATAGACTTCGAACTTTTCACATTTTCCATTCCATACAGATTTACTCTATTACTGAAAACATGACCATGAGTAAAGAGCACAGTAGACAAGTCAAATCCAAGGAAAACTTAATATGTTTGTAGAGGTACATGACATGTGAAATAATGGAAAATGACAAAGCCCAGGAAATCTAGATAAGTATTAATGTGAGTCTGGAGGAAATCCATATGTTTACAAATTTTCACTGGCCGTGAAGTTCCAGTCTGAACAGAAGTAATCCAAGGTCAAAGCTATGAATGGTATGCAGCCTGTGCAATACAAATGTAAATATCCTTCATTCTATGAAACTATAAATGTGTTTAGTTACACTATGCAACTGGTCATCAGCACAGCAAGGAAGAGAGAGAGATGAGTCTATTCTTCATAGACAGTTCAGATATTGATAAACTATAGAAAGTGTAACTCTTGCTGTTATGGTATTTCTTCTATATGTGCACACACCACATACACATACAAATAAATCTGTATGGATCAAGTAAAATAAGGAGAAATAAAACAAAAAGTAGGTAGCTTATTCATAGGCATCATTAGTGATGAGAAGGTGACAAAATACCTGAAATGATTTTTCAACTAATTAAAACATTTTAAAAGCTATTTGCCATTTTTTTATCTCCATTTATTTGTTATTTTTATTGGAACAGCTACAGGTTGGAAATGTGACATAATCAAACCAGCTTTCAACTGGGCTTAAAGTCAATTTCCCTTCCTAGTCCTGATTCAATTTAAAATATATTATCCTTTTGAGCAGAAATCTACCTTAATGTGAAGACGGTTAAAGCTGATAGTCGTGCCAAATTCTAAGTATTTCTGTGACATAAGGGTTTACATTTCAAGCCCTGCAGTGCAGAGGCTGTTCTTTCTGGGCAATTTTAAGGGGTCTTGAATGACATAAACTTGATGCGAGATTGGGCCTTTTGCATATCTGCCATAGCAACTCAATTATCCTAGCGCTCAAACAATGCACAACCATGAAATATTCAGTAAATTCCACTGATGTGATATGAGACAGAAGTTGTGTTTTATTTAGTCACCTTCAAACTTGATGCATCTCAGAGCTATCAACAAGAAAGTAAACACTGTGATTGTGAAATGCAATACTATACTCTATACACTTAATATAAACTTCTATGCCACTTTGAACATTAAACCTTATTGAGGATAGGTTATTAACATGAGAAAATACCAATACTTCTCCCATTATTTAAAAAAAGCCAATGATAACTCTGCTACCTTTCATGTTTGAAAGAGACACAACATTATCTGACCTTCTAAAGAATGGTGACTCAAATAATATTGTATCTGTTAACATTTCATCACAATGTGAAAACTGTGTCCTGGTATCATTCTAGATGATTGGGATAGGATGATGCCTGTACCTGTCATATTCTTCAGCATCAGGAAAAAAAAGTGTAATCCTGAAGCATAACAAAGAATTAAAACTTTAGATGTTTAAATTTAATACACAGTTTGCAGTAGAATTGGCCAACAAATTTTCTTCCAATACAAATCAGTAATTTCAATATATATTTTTCAGAATCTATCCAGCTAGTTCTGTTGTATTAATTGATGCAATTACAATAATAGGTTTTAAATGGGTTTATATTTCAAGTATGATTGTGCTGAATTGAATTATTCCCTACTTATCAAGAAAATATTGGATGAACATTCCTCATTTTCAACCCACACTTTTAAATTGATTTCCATCCACTTCAGCATGACTAAATTTTTAAAATAAAGTAGGCAGATACTTCACACTCTCAAGTGCTGTCACAAGTAGCAAATCTGATCTGGAATGTAAAAATAGCTGAACTAAGTCCAACCTCTCTGTACAAATATGCAAATGGACACACACCTTAAGAAGTCTACACATCGTCATCTGTTCTCTAGCCCTGAATTTGACTTACACAGAACAATACAATGTATTTTTTAAGGCTTTCCATTTAGAGGTATTTAATTCTTGAAGAATTTTTATTGATGAATCTCAATGTGATATGGAAAGGCTAAAAGAAGGCATAAAGCAAAAAAAGATGGACCAGATAATGTGGTTTTCTACTCAAACAGAATGCAATGATCAGTTCCATCCTGGAGAACCTAGGAAAACCCTCATAATCTCTTCTGCACAGGAAAATGTAATGGAGTACTCTAAAGATACAAATTACCTTGTACAATCTGTCTCTTTGTGATACACAGCAACTACCATGAGAGCTCTGTACTGGTTTTGGCTGGGATGGAGTTAATTTTCTTCACAGTGGCGAGCATGGGGCTATGGTTTGGATTTGTGCTGACCCCAGTGTTGCTAACAGAGGGATGTTTTGGTTCCTGCTGAGCAGCGCTTACACAGAGCCAAGGCCTTTGCTGCTCCTCACACCACCCCACCAGCCAGTGGGCTGGGGGTGCACGAGGGGTTGGGAGGGGACACAGCCAGGACAGCTGACCCCAACTGACCTAAGGGATGTTCCATACCATATGACATCATGCTCAGCATATAAAGCTGGGGGAAGAAGGAAGAGGGGGGATGTTTGGAGTGCTGACGTTTGTCTTCCTAAGTAACCGTTACACATACGATGGAGCCCTGCTTTCCTGGAGATGGCTGAACACCTGCCTGCCCATGGGAAGTGGTGAATGAATTCCTTGTCTTGCTTTGTTTGCGTGTGTGGCTTTTGCCTTACCTATTAAATTGTCTTTATCTCAGCCCATGAACTTCCTCCCTTTTACCCTTCCGATTCTCTCCCTTATCCCACTGTGGGGGAGTGAGTGACTGGCTGCG
This sequence comes from Aramus guarauna, assembly GCA_013400195.1. NCBI lineage: Eukaryota > Metazoa > Chordata > Aves > Gruiformes > Aramidae > Aramus > Aramus guarauna. Next base: position 479,433 of record VXBL01000377.1, on the reverse strand, counting down.
TGGTGCTGAGTTGCCGGCTGGGGTAAAAGCTCTCCAGCTTCTTGCAGAAACCTGCAGAATTCTGCCCCAGCTGGGGGAGTGAAAACGTCACTTCCGAGAGAAGCTAGCACACCGTTGAGAATAAAGAGACTTTTTGCATAATAAAAGCTATGACTGCTTTGTAATGTAAAGTTATATAATTAGTGCAATATGGAATAGTAGGGTTTTAGAATAAAAATAAAGCAACATTTGCAAATCCTTATGTTATTAATGACACCTTTTATGAAAGGATAGCAAAGAGAGTTTTAAGGCTGATAGTGTTAACTCCTAACATATTTTTGTATCTAGTAGCGGGGGAAAATATTTATTATGCTTAGGAGATACAGACAAAAAGAAGAAATTTCTTATTGCACACCATTATACATCAAATAATAAATGAGTTTCTAACATGAAAAAAAGTCTTAATAAGGAAATATACAGATGCAAAAGAAAGGCTAATGCACAAGTCTGATAAATATAAAAGCAGGGTTCTGAGAGACAAATCAGGTAGAGCTTTATTTGCCCTGACTCACACTGAACTAATTCATTTTCTCCAGGACTGAGGAATGAGACTCATGTACACATACAGCATCGTATGTGGAAAAAAGAGATGCCACTCCTATGGAATGGCACTAAGGAAGGTGGCAGGAAGGAACATGCCACTTCGTATGTGGCATATGGAGGCAAAGCAGTCCTCTTGGTGGGCTCAAGCACAGTTGGATGACTGATGCTCAGAAATGAAAGGGTGGACCCTTAGCAACAAAAACTAGCAAGCAGCAGCAAGAAAGAAGTAACTTTTGAGTAAGGTAACCAAGGCCTTCGGATCTATACACAGTGGTTTTCCTTACAGCTTTCTCCGCATATCCTGGCTTGAAGGAGGGACAGCATCAGAAATCAGGAAAGGCCACAATGAAGAAACAAAACTCCATTGTCTTAGAGCACCTATATAGGACAATTGCCTGCATGGTCTTAAATAAAGTCAGGAAGTAAAGTCACATTAACTGCTGTATCTGATGATACAAATCTACTTAGTACTGCTACTGTGTGGACTTGTTTTCCTATGTGGAGGTGTGCACAGGGCTGGCAAATACAACACAGGACTTGTGAGATACCTATGTCCTTTTGGAGAAGTAGCTTGAGACCAGAGAAAATACCTTCGGATGTTTAAAATGGCACTAGACATTATGTTTAGGCAACTGAATCTCACCACTAATATCTGTCAGGATCAAATGCTGTTAGAGAATCAGACCGTGAAGAACCATCAACATAACCATGTTTGAATCTGGTTTTAAATGATCTGCATAAGCGATTACCAGAATTATTCTTAATAAGAAATCTGAAATAGACAATGCAAGTTTCCTATAATAAAATATATCTGTATTAGGTATTGAGAAAGGTCTGTGAATTATATCTTTTTTTTACCGTGCCCTGCAAACTTCCTAATGAGAATTACAAAGCCTGAATACTAAGTCAATATGACTTCTTATTATATGCCAGAAACCAAAGCAGGGATCATTCCTAATTCTGTTTCTGAATAGCAGGAAGCACTGATGTTCATTATATCCACCTTGGTTTTCACAGTCAGCTGCTGGAGGTTACAGTTTTCCAATATAAGCATCGACTGTAATAAAAGTATGAACCTAAGGCCAGAGGAAAGAGTGGCTGCTATGCTGTTCTTTGAAAAGGAGCATATGCACTCCAGCTCTCAAAGCTGATTAGGTATATGGACAGAGGAGAGGAAGAACTTAAACTAAGACACCACAACCCCAGGGTTGAATACTGTTAAAACTTCATTAGTTCTGCATTCTCCAGAAACTTATTATCTGAAATAACATGACTCTTTTGATATTTCAAAAGAGTCAAAGGGAGCATAAGATGCTCTCTTACTCTCTGTACTTTTACATTTTCATGGAGTCTAAGTGTATTCAGCTTTAATAACATGTTTTAAATTTGTTTGTTTGGGGAAGATGGTTTAATCGGGGAAACAATTTCTCTTATTTCCAAACAAATTTCCTGTGTTGCAACGTGAGCCCATTGCATCTTCTCTTTTGCCTATGCAGTCTTTAGAGCCTGACTGTCTCCTCTGTAATGACCACCATTAGCTGGCTGATTAGATGGCCATCAGCGTTCCCTTCTCTAGGCTGAACAAGCCCAGCTCTCACAGCTTCTCCTTGTACCTCCTGTGCTCTGGGCCCTGACCAGCATGGTGGCCCACTGCTGGGCTCGGTCCAGTACCTCAGCCTCTCTCTTGTACTGGAGCACCCCAAATTGGGCACAGTGCTCCAGGTGCAGTTTCACAAGCATCAAATAGAGGGGAAAGATCACTGCCTTCAGCCTGCTGGCTGAAGTCTCACTAACACCGCTCAGGATATGGTTGGCTTTCCTGCTGCAAGGGCATGACACTAGCTTTTGTTTAACCTGCCATCTACCACTCCTTTTCTGCAAAGCTGATTTCTTGCCAGTTGGCATCCAGCCTGTGTTGGTGCTTGGGATTATTCCAGTTCAGATGCAGGATTTTGCACTTGCCTGTGTTGACCTTTGTGAAGTTTCTGTCAGTCCTTTTTTCCAGCCCATTGAGGTCCCTCTGCATGCCTCACCTTTCCTCCAATGTGCTTTCAAATTCAGTGTTAAATCCCCAGTTTGCGGAATGCTAAATGGTCTTGGCTGCAGTATCAACAGCTGAGGTGCACCACTGATAACTGGCTATCAGCTGGATGTTGAACTGCTGATCTCTACTCTTTATGCCCAGCAGTCAAGACAGTTTTCCACCTACGTGGTGGTCTACCCATCCAGTCCCTAAGGATACGGATGTCATATGGCAGACCACATCAAAGACCTTGCAAAAGCCAAACTAAAGAGCATCTCCCCCTGTCTGCTTAGCACCACATACCACTGTAGACAACCATCAGTCAAGCTGGTCAGAAAGAATTTGCTCTTGATAAATCCATGATGGTTGTACCAATTGACTTCTTGTCCTCATGTGCCTGGATATGGTTTTCAGGAGGATTTGCTCCACAATCTTCACAGAGATTGAAGTGCTACTGATTGGTCTGGATCCTCTTGACCTTGCCTCTCTTCAAATGAGTGTGACATTTCCTTTCTTCCAGTCATTAGGAACCTCCACTGATCACCATGACCTTTCAAAGGTGATAGATAGCAGTCTTGCAAGGGCATTACCCAGCTCCCTCAGCAACCTTGAGTGCATCCCTTCCGGTCCCATGGGCTAGTCTATATTTAGTGAGTTGGTCACTTCCTCCCATCTGCAGTGGCAACAGAAGCAGCTCACAGCCTCTCTCCTCATCTATTTGTACACTCAGAAAGAAACTTCTTGATACATGGCTTTCATAAGCACTTTGAAGTATGTCACATAGGCCAAATTTAAAATCTCTGATCTAGGGTTCTTAATAATTTGTTTCACTCTGAACAAAAGAGAGGCCAGAGAAATCCCCTTATCCAATCTGTTAATTTTCTACTCTATATGTTCAGTTGGAGAATGTATGATTTTCTATGCTTGAGTTTCTTTGTCTAATCATACTGAAAATCATCAACCTTAGTCTGTTTATGCTCCACATTTAAGTGACTACTACTCTGTTCACTGGATGTGAGCAATCTTCTGCAGGATGCAAAGCAGAAATTATTTTATTACCCAATTTTCTTAATGCCCATGCAGTTTCATGCTGATTCAAGAGACTGCAACAGCTTAATTCTTCACTTTAATTATTTGTGGCTATATTTTGTGAGAGCAATAGTTGTCACTTCAATTCTGCTCCTCTAAGTGGTATGTACAGTCTTCTGTTATCAACTTACTGAACTAACTGAAGCACTCAATACACATTAGATTCACATAGGTGCATTTGTGGTTTCAACATATTTTTTGTGCGTGTGTGTCACATACTTAGATTTCATTTCAGTGGCTCCACTTTTTCTAGCAAATTTTGCACTTATTCCTATAAATTTCCAGTCAAATTACTACCGCTGGTAAAGCACAGGTAACTGGTTGTCACCCAAAGACAGATTTGCTGTCATGAATACAAGTTCTGTATTCCATCAAGAACTTATGTACAGGTTACCCACCTACTCTTACTTATACTGCAAAGCAAATTCAGGGAGACACTTAAAATTTATATCAGTACCTTTTGATGTTATTTGTTACAAAAAGAAACATGTGATGTACTACTGTTGGCAATGAAAACTCTAGGAAAACTCTAAATACTTTAACCCACATTTTTCATAACAAATTGAAATCTTGTATCTAAATGCAATGTTAATCTATGTATTGAAATATTTTATTTCTGTTTCGCATTCTGTTATATGTGAGAAGATGTTCTAAAGGATCGAAGTCTATAACTTCTTTTACAACACAGAAAAAACTTTGATTCAGAAAATCAACTAAGTATAAAAGACAAGTATGAAGTTAAAGATACACTAATTTCGTATCATTTAAAGTATTCCATAAAATCACAAGTCATATGATTATAACACAACTCTTATGTTAGTTTCCTGTCATGAAATGTCACATATTTAATAAGTATCCATAAAAGAAAAAAACCCAAACAACTTCTATTTTATCATTCTATTAAATTAATGTTTTGAAGCTGTCCTAGGATAGCTGAACAACAAATGCTTTTGTTCTGATTCAGAAAGAAAAGCAATGTCAAACTATTCTCTGCAACAGAAAATGTATACTTTATCAGTTTGTTGTCCGTGGTGCATCCTCATCTCTCTGGTCTGATGATAAAAGGGAGCCTGGAATGCTATCCTGATGAGGGCAGAGTCCTCCCTTTTGGTCCCCTGCATTTCCAGAATTGCTAAGTTCCTGGAGGGGGTCTTGGTAAAAGAGGCAGCCTGAGTCATTTTCCCTTGGAAAAGAATGAGAAAATTCTTTAACAGGGATCTGTTCTACTCAACTACCAGAAGACCTGAAGCTAAGATCATCCTTTCTGTTTGCAGGAACAACTCAAGGCTTTCCATGGGTAACATGTAGAAGAATAGTATTTCATATACAGGGATAATGGAGAAGTCCTTCCTTTCCCATTCACTCATACTGACTTAGAATTTCATTTTACACCAGTTTCAAATCCTGATTAGCAGTGGAAAACCACTCAGAAACATCATTTAATCATGAAACTGTGTTCTCAGGAACACTGAAAACATTGCTTTTATTTTGGTTCCTGCTAAAGGGTGGGGAGTTTCTCCTTGCTGCACTGAAAGCAGAGAGTTTAGACAAAAAATCTTTTCTTTTCTCCTAGAGATGACGGCGCTCCAAAATACTGTCAAATTCAAAATCTCAGAAGCTGTCTGTAGTTTTCTGCCAGGTTTCACCTTTATTTATGCCACCTGCAGCTGCCCTGTCATAGCACAAGCACAGCAGGAAACACAAATGAAAGGAAGAGCCACAAACACACACGGCTGGATTGTGTTTTCCCAGTGGAGCAGCAGGAGGTAAAAATGATAGGGATTATGTTGCCACTTGCCCTCAGGCAAAATGTTAATAATGGAGGAAACAGCCTTATGCTTTCCTCTCCCAAGGGGGATAAAAAAAGGATCTTTGATCTTGGGAAATTGAGGTTTTATGCCCCTAAAGGTTGCTCACTAGCTTACAAACGTATATTACTGCATGGGGTTGTTAAAATGGCAACATGATAATATAAGGGCTAGATTTTGTCCAAGAAATTAGGTGCTCATGCCTTCCAAAGTGGCATCAAATAGGTTTTTCAGATAATCCAAAAGAGGGGGTTTTATTCCTGCACAGCTTTATTACTATGGCAAGTTCTTTTTTGGCCTTGATATTTCAGGATTTTCACATTATATGAGTGCTTAGAAAATAAATACTATGGTCTGTTGTCTGCAATATTAATCCACATACATGTCAATGGAAAGTAGGAACAAAACTAATTTGTAGTTCACTAAAGTCCATAAGTTTAAGTCTAGATACTGAGAAAGCAAATACATTCTAGGTAGCCTTGATCGCTTTCTCTCACTATAGCATTCTGTCCAGTTGTCAGCTTTCCCTAAATGGTACTGAGCTTGCCATTCTGAATTTTGGAAGAGGCACAATTAAGCACTATGTTCTTCTTTGTTGAGAAAACCAGGAAACATGCAGCAGCAAAGGCATGTTCCTGACCTCATCCCAGATCAAACAAAAATCATCTCCCCTATTTCATGACAGTAAATTTTTGCCAAATATCAATCTTGAAATCCTAAACCATAAGAATATGATTCGCATATGCAAGAAAGGATTTCCTCTCCATGAGGGATTTAGAATGACTGGCAGTACATATTATGCTTTGTTGTTACAAAGCATAATCATTGCTGTCTCTAGTAAATCTATTGATAGGAAATATTTTCAGTACCTTTGCTACCACTTTCTGATACTCAACAGGCACTCCTGAAATTACAAATATAAGAGGAACGCTTAGCAATTCTGCTGTAAGATCAAAGCACTTGATAGGATTTTTCATTTCCTCTCCATTGCTTTGGGTCGTAGCAACTTCTCACCTCACACTTACCTTATACTTCGAGTCTAAGAGCATGTGTACATAATTCCCTATCAGTATTAAATGGAATTATGAATATTTATTGCTGAGAGAAAAATTCCTTTACTTTATTAATCCCCGTGAGAAAACCTACCAACTCATATGTCCAGCACGATATGCTAAAGCTGATAAAGTACAAAAGTTTATTACAGACTGCCATTCTTTTCCCCTTCTGCTTTTTATTTTGTTAGGGTCTTATCACAGAAGCAGTTTTATTTAGCTTTGTTGTGCTTTATTTGGGGAGATGAATGTAGAAGAATTATCTGCTGGTCTGGAGTATATAAACAAAAGAAATTTTTAACAAGTTGTATTTTTGTCATTCTAATAAATTAAGGTATTGCAGAAGAAAGTTATGTGACAGGATAGCTGGGCAATAGTTGCTTTTGTTCTGCTTCAGAATGAAAAGCAAGGTTAAACTATTCATTACAACTGAAATCCTACATATTATCAGCTTTGTTGGGTATGGTGCATCCTCAGTTTTATTAGGATCTTACAGAAGCAGCTTAAAGGCACGTTAGCTGTCAGATTTTCTAAGAAGCAATGTATATACAATGGACAAGCTATAGTGCGAGCATTGAAGACAGCGGCAATCCTTCAGAAAAAGATGTGAGTCTAAACTTAATGTGAACCACGGGCAGATTGCAGAGGAGGGGCAACCGGACCTAGGTGGTTTGTATTGCGACAGAGCCTGAAGAACTGCAATATCTCAATGGAAAGAACAGTGCAGAATCACAGCAAGTCTCAAGTCATTACAGTACAAACATATTGGCAGCCATCTACAAACTGAAATAAAGAATTTACAGAGAGGTCTGCACGTGAGATGCAGTACTGCAGAGAAACCCAGAAGTAACCTTTACTAAGTCACCTTGGGTACTAAAAGCAGTCATGCAGAACAGTAGTCCATGTAGACTCATTTTCCCTACTAAGAAATCACATACTTTACTCTGCAATTAGTAAGAGTTGTCCTACCAAATCCCTGCTTAAGTTCAAAGACCTTCGTCAGTATTGTGCACAACGTTGAGTGGTGGTGAAGAAGCAAGCAGGTCTACTAAAAAAAGGAAAACAAAATTACTTTTAGGTACATATAACCTTGTCAACTATCACTATGGAATGCATAAAAAAGCATTCTTAAAGTGTATCTTAATGGAACAACTAAATCTAAAGCACAAAGGAGAAAGTATTCTCAACTTAGTCCTAAGACTGCTTTAAGAAGCAAATACAACTGAAAAACCTGTTAGCAGTATCTGCCTTGGAAAAGAAAAGGTAGCAAAATTCTAGCTCTGAAAATTTCCTGCTCCTCTCAAAACACCTCCCCAGCCCAAAGTTCTTAGTGAAAAAATTCATGGTATTAGGAAGATAGCACACAGACAAAAGACCCTCTAAAACAACCCCACCTCCAAAACTGAATTCCTTAGCAAGGATAAAACTTACTGGGGAAAGAGAAAGAAAAAAATACATCCCAGAATACCCTTCTTTTCCTTGTATTTGCTTTTTAGTCTGTTTGTTTGTTTCTCAAAGAAACCGAGAAGAACTTTCCCTAGATTGAATCTAGTCACCAAGATGAAGTCTTGACACCTGAGGAGACGCACAAAAGGTTAAACTCTGCTCTCAGCGAGTGGGGGAATGCAGTTGGGCTGGAGGGCTGGCTTGGCTGAAGGGGCCAGGGGCCCACCTACAGAAGTCCTACCAGGAGACAGCTGTGAGGGTCCCTAGAGGGAGGTTACACAAAGACCAGAAATCTAACGCAAAATAACCACATAGCAAAACAGCCAAATTCACTACGATCTTTACATTTACATAGTTTTTATTTAGCTTTGTTATGTTTTATTTGGAGAGAAGAATGTCAAAGTACACCACCTGCCAAAATGGAGTAGCTATTTCAGTCCACAGTAGGATTTACTTCAAATTGTTCAAATATTTTTGTGAAGGAATACATTTACCTGCCATGTTTACAAAATGTTTGCTTTTCCATGTTGGTAATTTTCCCTGTGTTTTCTAACAACCCTAAAGACTTTAGTCTTTATGAAAGAAAGCTACAGAAAAATGTCTGCTCTGCTCAGGAGCTCAAGCCTGTAGCAACTAAGCTAAGCTAGCCAAATAACATGGAGAACAGGAAAGCTAAGAGAGATTTTTGAAAATCAGTGACATCCAACACTTCTGCGCCTAAGGACATAATTGATGCTCAGAGCTCAATAATTTTTATCTGGGTTTTTTTAAGGAGATTAGCAATTGGATGAATAATGCATACTATCATCATTTCCTCTCTTTAGAGCCTTTGCAACTAACAGAACCTATCAGACACAAAACAAACAGCACAACTTTTCTTCTAGGTTAAATCTTCAAAAGGATTTCAAAATTTCAAAACCTTTGCAAGCCTATTTTAAATATTAGTTCTGTATAGAAAGCCAGGAGATCATGTATTTTCCTCTCTTTACATACTATTTCAGCAGGAATTTCTAAGGTGTAGCTCACAGGACAAGCCTGCTTTTGCTGCTTTGAGGCCGTCTCCATTTGTAGTCTGTATAGTTTAAAACCAGCAGCAACACGTTCTACAAAATACTTGGATGGCTTCAGTCTGTCTGCAAGCACGCTCCTCTCAGACCATCCAAATACTGTCAAAGTACAGAGTAGCGGATCTCAGACCTTGCTAACTGGCTACACGTGAGGTTAGGCGATGCGACCGGGGAGGAAGAATCATTTAGCGATATGCACCTTGACAGTACTGGAAAAAGCACAACGTTTTTGCCTGTCAGCAGAGAGACTAATTTTAATAGACCTTTGGTAACAGGGATACGGCAGTCCTGGATGAGCACAGGCTGCCATCGCCGGTTGCTGTCAGCTCTTGGCACCAAGCACCTGAGACCAGCGTTTTCGGCGACTGCTGACAGCGGGAAGCACGCCTGATTTAGCTTCCCCAAACTGCAAGGACGGGGTGTTACAATCCTGTAGGGAAAAGCCAAAGACAGCAACACCGAACAGGAAAATGCAGGCTTTTATGTTGTGTTATCCTTTGTGTTACACTCACAATCACAGCCGAACTCCGGGGGAGGGAGTACAGATGGTACGAGTGATGCCTGTCCTATTCAGACCAACAAAACTGCACCTTTTCATACGATCGTCACTGTTGTGTACTGGCATGTGCATCACAAGTAATAAAAGCTTATCCCATATTCATGTTGCTATCTTAGAAAAACATATCGAAGATATTTCTTCAGTAGCATTCTGCTTGTATCCTGCGAGCCTTTTGCTTCTTGCTTTTATAAGCTTCTGATGTTCAGCAGTTGTTTCAACCTGATTTTTTTTTTTAAAGAGCTAGGTAGTCCATTCCTTCAAGAAATTTTGGCTTTTCAAGACATTCAGGTATTTCTTTTAAGTAAAGTTACTTTAGAGAACTAAACAACATTCACAACATGCATCCATTTTTCTTACCGCTGCCCCCAAAATACAAAGCAGATGTTTTACAGGAAATGGTGGGTGCTGTAGGCAGCATTTGTCTGAACAAAACCAAATGTTTGCACATTTGCATCTGACTTGAACTAGTCATTTTTAGTGACCTTGTCTAGGCAATGAGGGAAAGCTCTTTCAAGCTGTCATTCATCTTATCTTAATATATATATATATAATCTTAAAATAAACATCTAAAATACAACATACCGACCTTGCACCAAAATCACCTATTTTTTTTTCTACTAACTAGAAATAAAGTCTCAGCTGCTAGTTTAGGAGCAGACATCTAAAGTCGGGTATAATCAATCTCACCCTGTTAGATTATAAAGACCAACTACTCATTCAGTTCACCCCACCTGAGATAAATGACTGTTACAGAATCAGAGATACATAGCACTCACAATCCAAATAATTAGTGACTCCAAGCCCACGTCTATGCTTTAAGGGACAGAATAATTTACTGTGGTGTCTCTGCATGAGCCCCTGATCCTTACGCTGAAAAAACAACATATCTGATTTCCCTGATAGCAGCATTGTGCTTTCTAACTCTGTTATAATACAGGTAGAGTATCCTCCCCCCCCGACTCTGCCGAGCAGGCTCTGCCCTGGGCTGCCAGCCCCTTCCCGTCCAGCTGCTGCCAACGTCCCGGCACCCAGAGACCTCTGGGCGCTTGCCCAAGTGCCACCATCCCTGTGGGACGCCTGAGTCCAGCTCAGTGCTCGCATCAGCCTAGATGTTACAGATACTTTGCAGCTACCAAAATAATTTGTTTAAAAAAAATAATTCACTTACTCTTCTGTCTTCTCCTGCACTACAGGTGCTAGCAGAAACCCTTTCAGCGGCCAAACTTGTTTCTTTGCTCGTCCTTGCAAACCTACTTAAGTAAATAGATGTTCTTTGATGCTCAGTGCTATCCATTACATAGCTGGAAAACCATGTAACTGAGAGTACTCTACTAAATTTATCAATAAGTCTGGATTGTGAAGTTTATAATTTTTCTCATTTCCATGGGAAAAAGCTGGCAGAACTACTTGCTTAATTTATACTTGTACACAAGACAGAAGAGGAACTGATGATAAAGTGTATTTAGAACATTAGAAATAGTTTGAAAAGCATTTTTCAGATCCATAGTTCATAATGAAGTGTGCAGAATGATGATAAGGATGAGCTACCCTGAATAAGTACTAATTTCATTCCTACTTATCTGTCTCTTTTCTGTGTCATGGCTTCAATTTCAGGTTATGATTACCTAGATAAAAATCCTCCCCTTAAGATACTTCAGTATTTTGTGTGTGTATGTGCAAAGCAATTATGGAAAAGATCATTTGTTTTCTTTGGAGCACAATCTCCATGCCCAAGGTACTGAACTAATAAATGAGGCCAAAAGTTCATAAAATGAAAAATTGCAAGAACCTCTGTTGCTGACTAACTTGATTATGAAGTAAAAAAAAAAAAATAAAAAATAGGAAAGTGGAGAGGAGACAGAAAGAGTTAAGCTAAGCACATGCTGTAAGAAGTCTTGAACAAAGCAGCTTGGTTCTTCCTGGAGGCCAGGAAATAGAGAGAGAAAAGATTTCTCAGTTTGAGGAGAAACTAAATGACTACTTTCAAAAACACTGGAAATAAAAAAAGGAAAAACAAAACAAAACAACAAACTGGCTTGAGAAAGAAAACTAGGGTTTTTTTGGCTGAGTGATCCTAAGGGCACAAGCAAAGTGCTAGAAAATTTTGGATTTTCTGGAAGAAAAACATGTTGCACATGGAGTTAGCTCAATCGTATGTGGGGCTGATGGCATTTGCAGTAACTCCAAATGTTTGCTGGTCAGACCTGCAAGGTAGACTGCTGCTGAAAAGGGAAGTCCTATGTTTTTATTCTTTCCTCTCTCAACGTGGCCAGTTTTAACAGACCCCTGCCTTGCATAACATTTAATTGATCTTATGACTATTCAGTGAGTTGGATCAGTCTAAAGAGTTAAGATAAAACTGTTGGGTTTTGTTTTTTGACAGGTTCATTTTGTGTCAGCAAGTGACAGAGTTGATCTCCTTCACTGTGATTGCCAAATTACTAATACAGCTGACTGGGAAGCTGGGACAGGAGCATGTGGCTGATGAGACAGGCCACGGCTTTCGACAGACGCACAGCTGGACTGGTATCAGGGCACTGTGAAGTGCAACTTGAGTTTTTCTGAACTACACAGTTCCTGTGCGTGAGTCATCACAGGTATCATCCCCAGAGAACGTATGAACATGATTCAGGCCAGGGGTACAACGATGAAGCTAGATCTTCCTTGTATTGGCTGCACCTGCCTGGATTTGTGACAAATACTTGAAATAAGAGCAAGGGGTAGGAAAATCCTATCATGGATATTTGTGGAGGTGGGAGGATTCAGATCCAATGAGCAGCTAGAGGACAGAGAGAACAATTAGGACCCAAGGGCAAAGAGAAAAAATCAGGGAAGTGGAGGTGAACATGACTGAATGACAATTTTGGGAAGAAGCGCCTATGGCTGGGAGCCAACGTAAAAGGAATGCAGAAACAAAGCACGCCGGGTTTATATGTAAGCAAAGGGACTCTGCAGGGGGACAGAAGAGGAGAACTGCTTCCACGTGTGAAGATGAACCAGGACCCAAACAATGCAACCTGAGATGGGAGATGGACATCGGGACCTGATAATGGAGAATGGGTTTGGGAATGAAGGCAGATGAGGACTGCAGCAAGGTCTCAGTTGAAAGAGCAGGATGGCGGCAAGTTGGAGAATGCTCAAGAGATCAAGGCAGCACAGGAGGAGAGGGAATAACAAATGTATGCCTACTGGACTGCAAACGTTACAACGCGACCCGGAAATCCAAAGCACGCTATTTTAGTTTCAGCAAACTGGTGGAAACCACTCTGTTGCTCTTTTTCATTTCAGCAGAATATCCATCAGAGAAGGACAATCCCTACTGCTCTCCATTAGTCAAAGAAGAGGGAGGGAGAGAGGGAGAGGAGAATGGAGAAGGGCTGAGAAAGGAGGTAACACCAGGTCTTGGTGACACCAGCAACTCCAACAGCCAAATGGGCATTTTGCTCTCACCTAGAATTAGCCTTCTCCAGGGTATACAGGGAAATCAATAAGGAATATACTTAAAACAGCAGCAGCACTATAATCTGGCGAAACTCACCAGGAATTAATAGGAAAAAGAAAGAAAGAAAATTATTTATTCTGCTTATATTCCTAATTACATCAGGAACAACAGACTATTAACGGTGAGACAATCAGTCAGAGACTGCTAAGAATTCATTTCAATTAACTAGACACCTTATTTTCAAATAGAAAAGTTTTTTCCCACATATTGATATAAATTTAAATTTAATAATAAATATACTCAATTTATTATCTATTAATAGGAGCTTGTATTACGATAAAAATGCATGTAATTCAAGATTACCAAATCAGTAAGCAGAAAAAAAAAATAATCAAAATTTCTTGTATAAAATATAACCAGATTTTCTCTCATTCTCAGATGGAATCAAATTCCACAGCCAGCCAGAAAAAATATTTTTAACAAATCATGCTCATCAGTAAGAAAGCCAACATAAATGGAAGAGTTCTTGCTTATTTTACATACTCTCTGAAATATCATCAGACAAACTGTGACCGCCAAAGTAATAAACCCAAGTATCCAGAACACTTTGTACACATAATATTTCTAGTTACACAAATCTCACAGCACACTAAATGAGTTTATTAGTCTCCACTGTACGTATTAAGGGGGAAAATATGCTGCACCCCATAGACTCAGTCTCTATGAAATTGTAAATGAGAGTGGCAATTATCAAGTAATGTAATGTGCAAAACCAGACTCATTTATATATGCATATACACACATTCATACAAACACATACCCAAACACATTCAGAAAGCAATGGGAAAAGATCACCAGGCCTTTGCCAGCTGTTTGAACCATTTAAATCCAGCAACATCTGCAGACACCCAAAGAATCCAGTGAGTCACAGGGATATTTGGTTTACGTCCCCTGGAGCCATGTCCGGCACAGCCCACCGAGCAGCAGGAATACCCACAGTCAGATGCGTGCAGAGGATTACGACCACATAACTTTTGCAAAAATTAGTCCACTGGGGCTATAAGCAGCAAGTTTATAACACAATGCATCTCAGGCTGATCTAAAGCCTGTTGAAGGCAAAGGGAGCCCTTCAATTGATTTTATATTAGCTCAGGCCCCTAAGTTAACTCATGGGCTATGCTAGCCAGACAAAAGAGGTTGGGAACATTGAAAGGTGTTAGATACAGACTTCAAACAGACAATTTTGGTTTTAGTATAGGTTTTGAGCAGAACAGAATATTTAAGACAAAGATTTTCATTTTTTTTTAAAACAATTTTCTCACTTTTACACACCTAAAAGCTTAGTTGTGATGATGCTGTAGCTATAGCAAGCCCTGTACCTGTTTAGTTGTTCGCATGAGATAATGTAGTAAATGCTATAGAAACCAAGCAGTAGGAAAAGATATTTACAATGGGTTTTTTTTAGAAACACTTATTCAAAATCCACAAGGCTGAGAGGGTGCTAAAACTAAGAGACTTATTTTAAATTTCATGCTCTGTGTTGGTTCTTTTGTACAGCTGGGAATTTTACCATCACGATCCGTGGTTTACAAAAATCTAGAGAAGGCTGGTTGTATTGCAAATGTGTTAAGAAGAGATTTTCTGAATGCTTCTTATTATCTCCTCTGAATTCAAGTCTTGATTAAAAATGATCAGGTTCATGCTATGTTTATTCATACTCATTTATTAAACAGTCAAATCTTAATTTGTGTGTATGTATCTTAAAGAACGTTATGAGGAAAAACACCTTCCCGTCGTGTGCCTCTTGCTACAAAATACTGGAAAACCTGCTCTGGCCATTCTGTCCACCTCTGAGCTCAGGGGCCACCGGCTTCAGAGTCTCCTTTCCGCAGGTGGCTTTGGCCAAATGACCTTGTCATCTCAACTACAACATCTCCAAAGTGTTTCATAAACATCTTGTAATTATCTCAATAATGGGATTTGCTAACTGTAACAGATACATGTTTTTTGTAAATAATCCACCCAGGAGTGAGCCTGCACAGTCCTGATCTTTTCAGCTGCTCAGAGGTAAACACACAGATGGGAAGAAAGAACAGGCTGCTGTAATAATTAGCCTGGAAAATTCGAGGCATGGAAAATACACCAGCAGCATGTACTGAAAACATAAACTTTCAGAGGAAGTTCTACTCCTCCTGGTGCTTCTGAAAATTGTGTGAAGTATCAATTTGCACCTCTCAGAATTTGGCTGCTCGATAACTATTCCTGAAGACTTTCAGTAAGATATATACGTGCATCCAATTGACTTTGAAAAATTAGACAGATGTGCTTTTGACAATTTCACTCTGATCCAAAGTTTTACACCCTGAGAACTGCTCCCTATCCCAACAGCCAGGTTGATACAGATTTTATATTTTTCTTTCTGTATGTTATACACAGCAACTTTTCATGATGGCATGTGCTGTGCAATTGCAAAAACAGCAATAACATTTTCAGAAATTATTTTAATTTGACAATTTAAATTCCAAATGCTAAAGGGTCTTTAATTCATAGTAACTGACTACCTTCTAAAATGTAAATACCTGCTAACCTGTTTGCGACCTATCACAGTTAACCATTGCCATGGAATGTTGTACATCTATAATGCACTAAAGGAAAGAATACATACATGTATGTAAAATAACAAGAGGATTTACCTCTATTCTTTATCAAAACATACAATGAGATGTGCCAAAATTTGTAAAGATCAAATGCTTTATATCTTGGAAGAATTACAAGTATATTTGAAATTATATACTGTAAGCTGGAATCCAAAGAATTCCTCATTAGTATCACAGTATAAGCTTATTGAAGTCAGTCTTTGTTCCCTGAGAGCGCCTGTAAACATTGTTTAGAGACTGCAGTCCTTTCCAGGGGATGCATGACCCTCTATTTGGCTGCTGCTCAAACACACCCTGTTTGCTGCAGCCCAACATTTACTGAGTATGACAAGTCACTGAGTGACCTGGAAAGTCTACTTAATATCCTCTTCCTGATAAGAACTGTTCTTCATAGAACTTCAACAGAAACTTGCCATATCAACTGTGTTCCCCAAATACACCCGCTTCTTGAAACCCACAGGTTAGATAATCTTTAATTTATTTAATAGACGCCACAGTGATTTGCATTGCTCTACCTCCTTAGTCAAAATGCTGTGCAGTGTCAAGTCAAATACAGAAGACTATAGTAAAGATGTGATAAAAATGAACAAGCTAATGAACACTGAGGGGCAAGAGACCTTGAAAATTTAATTTCTTCCTGTTTTATAACTCGATCATAGTCAATGAATATCGGACATGAAGTGAATATGGAAGTTGAGATGTATTGTCTCCAAACAGCATGTGGCATGTAGATGATGCTTGCTGCTCTAAGATCCGAAATAAAGAATTTAGTCATATTTCAAAGAGCAAAATATTTTTATATCAAGAATTTTCAGAATAAACAGTTAATGTGTGGCAAATATCACACCACATCTGTGGAGATCTTAAACTTCCCTCTGAAGTGTTTGATACTGGCTTTATTAAAGAAAGGAAGCTGGAGTAGCTGGATGTTGTCTGAGTCAGCATGGTAACTTTTCCTACTGAATGAAATGTTGTGACCCAGCTGCTAAGAAAAGACTTGCTCTGTAATATAAAAATCACATAAGTAAAATCTTATTATGGCTAAAGACAGTTTTTCACTAAAATACACAGGTGTTTTAAAAATCAATGGATGTGCAATAAAGATTTCAGTTTCTCACAAAAAAAGCTAAGAAATGTCACTGGTACATTTGTGTGATAACTTAAATAGTCATCCACTGGAAAAAATGGAAGCAATTTAAAGCTGAGATTTCCTCCTGCAAACAAATTTATTGTTTTTCCTTAAGAGAACCTCCCAAGTATTTTTTATTTTCCAGTTCATGACATCTTTTCATTAGTCACTTGTAGCCTGAAGAAACACTAATTGTAGCATTTACCTTATAAATAACTCTTCTCCTCTCTCTCTCAAGCTTCACAGTATTGATTTTCACAATGCAAATCATTCAAGATACTTTTTATTCTTTCAGATTTAAAAAAAAAAAAAAGTTTCCTCATCCCAGTTCCTCTCAGAATGGCTTGAGGTGAAAAATAGCTCCTCTTACTTATTCTTTTCCTCTATAAAAAAAAAATTCTTCATGTTTGACTGATCCATACATTTTATCTACTCTTCGCCAACCTAAAATAACAGAAAATGTGTTGTTCACTAACAGATTACTGAGAATAAATATGTCCCCTTTGCAAAACCAGATGATGCTATATAATGTCCACAAATTTGGGTGAAAGGCAGGCAGAAAGACAGGCTGGAGTCCTGTCAGCGTTTTGGTGTGATGTCATGAGCTGCCTGGAGCAGCGAACGTGAACGGCACCGGGGCTTGCAGAGACTGAATGAGGGTAATTTACTGAAGTCTATTAAGGAGACTGCAGTGCTGAAAGCATAATGTGCTCCTCACATTTCACAGCTTCAGCATTTAGTTTGATGAGGCCCTCAGCAATTAAAGTTATTCTTTGTTCCATCTGACTATTTTTTAAAGACAGGCATTTTCCTAAAAACCTTCTTACCTTCCTGATAGGCAGGCACTGCACTTGTTGCACACAGACGCACAATTTTTACGTTTTCAGAAAATTACTAAAACATGATTTTTAGGAGTCTGTTTAGAAAATGTTGTGGTTTAGGTATAAGGGAGGTGTCCCTAAGATGTCTGTTGAATACCAGGAGAGGAACCACCTGTTAGACCCCTTGGGAAGTCAAGGATCTTGCACCCCTTTGGGAGATCTGTGGCATCTAAATGGATCTTTCAGCCATGGTGGAATGTGCCACTGACCTCTGCACTCACAAGCATTAGTCACTTTGCAAAACACAGTCGTCATTTGCAGATTATCACCTGTAATTTCTTCTTGATACCATAGGAAAATGAATCTGTTAAGTAAAGGAAAATCAAGACCAAAATACTCAAAATTTTGCCACTCTTGCCTTCAGTCCTCATGGTAATAAATACTGTTTTCTTTATACTCCATATGCTATGGAAAATAGCTTCAAAGAGTATGCTAGGAATCAGCATAGTGATTCCCTGATCTTTCTGTAATAACAGTCTCATTTAGCAACATCCTTCAAAATGCAGATGGATATTTTATTGAATTGTGTCTCATTTTTGAAACATTTTAGCTGGATTCCAGTTTGCTAGCCCATCCGAAGAGAAAAAAAATTATAAGTAGGCATCACACGTTTACTTCAGGAGGAGCAAGGAGGGACTTGGAACGCTTAGGAGACAGATAAATTATTAACTGCATGTAAAAAGTGAAGTTTAATCCTTGCTATGCAACTAGAAAAGGGCTGATGAATATAATGGATATAATCTGTTTATCATGAACAGCAATAAAGCACTAAAAAACCCCCTCTGAAATCTCCAGCACAAAACAAATATGCTTCTACTAATACGGAATACTTCAGTCACATAAATGACAAAAAGTAGTAAAATGTTTTACAATCTGACTACATGATCGTCTGCCTTTAATCAAAAAGTTATTCTTAGGCTGCAGGTTATAAATGAGGTTTGGGTTTTCCACTGATTTCATTTTTGACTGGAGAAGCTTTTTATTTTAAGATACAATGAAAGTCAAATGACACTGCACATTTTAAGCTGATGCAAATTGATACAATCAGGGAAAGAATGCATGCAAAATAGTATAGAATAGTTAACATTATTCTAACAATATTATAATGCAGATTTTACAAACTAAACTTTATTTTCTTGATTATGAAAAGTAAACCAAAACAATGTTGAAACACTGACATAGGAAGAAGCACTGGTAGATTTATTGCTAGGAAGGTAGCAATATTTCAGATACTTTTTTACTATATTTTTGTTGGATTTATGAGTGCATTACATTTCTTTACAGTGAGACTGCTTGGTAAGTTACTTGTAGACCCAGCTGAGGAGTGGTACCACTTTTGTTCAGCACTGGACCTTTAACTCTGACTCCCAATTTTCACCTACATCTGAGAGGACAGGCTGGCCGATAAAACCTGAAGAAAGTCGGAAGTCGTAGGAGTTGATAAGAGAGTCTATAAGAGAGTTGAAAGAGAGCCTGTAAAAAATGAGAGCTTGGTATACAGCTAGCTTCAGCAACTACGGTATTTCCATCACATGTGTTACTGAAACTGTACTTCAGTCAGAGGCCTTGTGCTTCAAAATTTCAACTTTAGGCATTTTAATGCTTAATATTCATCAGTAACTTGTAAAATCTCAAAGAACTATAATAACACAGTGCAAGCATATATACTGAAGATTTATGAAGAAACAAACTTGAGGACTCATTGCAAAATTATGTATAGATTTTCATGCCTGTATTTTTGAGGACAATCAATCAATGTGCATCTACATACACCACTGCCTGCTTAGGTAATATTTGAAGTAGGAAAATTTGAGTCCCAAATCTATTCACATCTCAGTTAAAGCCAAAGGGAGTTCAGACAAAATTATTTAGTGATATGAAAACTTCAATGAAGAGTCTGATTTTATCAGCCCTATACAACTGATTAGAAACAACTCAAATGAAGTACTTCTAATTTGACAATACAATACATATTTTCATAGAATTGTATTTTATGCAATAGGCAAATGGATTTCTGTCTTTTCCTTCAAAGCTACCGGCATGTTAAAAAAATAAGTTTGCTATATCTCCTTAAAACCCCCTAAGTCTGCATATCATTCCCTGCCCAGTTGACTATAGTTTAGAACTTGTTTCCTCTTTTATTTTTTTAATGTAAGGTTACTTAATATCATATTAAGAAAATATCCTGTCCTTTAGAAAATTTGTAGTCCCCATGAGTAATGGGTACATCTGCAGGAGTTTAAAGGCTGTTACCTAAAACTAATGTAAGATTTACTGCTGTTTTAGAACATGGTGTATCTATTCAGTATTCTGATGTGATAGCCCAGGAGATACTTGTTTACCAATAAATGTCATTCCACCTTATTTCCTGTTGCCTATTATTATAGCATCTTTATTTTAGAGTTTCAACTGCCGGAGAAGAGTCATTGCTTAGAAGACCATAAGAAGTAGATGGGATCTTTCTTCATTGTTTGTAGTTTATTACGGCTGAGGGTTGTGCAACCAGAGCAGAATCTGACTCAAGCCTTTGCCTACTAGATGGCAGGATTTAAAAATAAACTAGAGGTTTTCAAGAGACACGCTCAGGCAGGGTGAAACAGTTGTGTTTTTGTACTGCTTAGCTTAAGTCTATACAGCCCTTACAGGACTAAACTCTAATATTTTTACATAGCCAGTGGAAGTTGGATGCGTAGCTGAGTATAGCAGAGTTCAGAGATTTGGACCTCAGGGTAGAGAAAAGCAGAAATGAAAGCAAGGGCAGGTGAAAACCCAAAGCAGCAGGTGCTACTCAGGAACCACTGAACTTTTCTGGGCCACAATAAAAAGAAAAGCTCACATTCTTGTGACAGGCATTTATTGATACTCTGTAGTGGGTTTCAGTTGTGCAAAATTATAAAGAAATGGAAAAAAGAAAATGCAGGCTGAATGTTATTTGCTAAACTTTGTCTCATGTCACATAATACTTTGAGAAAAAAAGATGCATGCCTATTTCACTGAGGTAGCAATCAATCTCCAAGTGAATCAAAGCATTCAGCAGCTCACAGACACAGCTGGTTTCCTATTCACACATTTTTATTCATGAATTCAATTTCAGATTCAAAAACCAGTATAATTATTAGGAAGAGATGTTCAAACTTTATTCTACTAAACCGTCGGTTGTATCATTGCAATATATTATGTATTTATTACAGGAAGGAGCGAATATGTGCATAACAAATTTAAATTATCAGGGACAAATATGCAGAAGTAAAGAACTGGAATAGTCTCATATACTTAGGAGGGAAGTTTATTTATGTTAAGCGAAGACCTGGATCTAAATGATTATCAGAATCAACTTCATGATCTAGTTGCAAGTCCACCACCTTTATCTCTGTCATCCTAAAGAAAAACGTCTTGCACGTTGAACTGCATATCTTTAAAAGACTTCTTACATTCATATTTAATGTTTATGCTTCATATAAAGACCAGAATTTATCTTATACTAAAATGAGTAAAAAACCCCAGGGATAACTGATGATCACTTCATCAAGTATACTGTTAAAAGTTCAGAAAAAGTCAGAATGTATTCTAATAGTGTAAAACCCAAATTAGTTCCTTTTTATTGTTACTTTTTAATATAATTAATAATCAATGCAAGAGCAGTTCAAAGATGAACCAATACTGCAGAAGGTGATGATTATTCAATAAATGACACTGTCCAGAATCAGGACTAAAGTATCTGCACGTGGCACTTATTAGTCAACACCATTTTATGAAAGACTTGCTGAGGGCCATGAACATTATTTTTCAGCTAAGGATTAACACAGAAATAAATGCAACAGAGCTGAGAAAATAAAGGCAATGAAATAAAGTACACTAGTGTTAAGGTTGTACTACCTCAGGGGATCAAGCTTCATAATTCAGTGTAGCTATCATGTCCTAATCTAACAAGTATAAAGAGATCTCATGAAGGCTATTTATTTTATTCTTAAGATCAGATGAATTTTATTTCTGTATCCTGATGAACAGAGTAACATAAAATGTCCATTCCACAGATATTTCAGATTAATTAATTTTCACTTCTAGTTTTCCACTTTATTCAATACAGTTTACATAGCATACTAAAATGACTGACATGCTTCAGTCAGTTGGCTTCAGATATTTGATATTCTTATTACTGTTGATAGCATTGAAAACGTAGTTTATTTTCTCATTGAAGTATATACTGAACAATTTTTTTCCCAACAAGACTGCTAAGAGTTTTGACTAAATATCTAAACGGAGGTTTGCTTTCTGTTTATAAACGTATAAAAATAAAAGGCAAGTTACACTTGCATAGCAGTGTGGAAACCAGGCTGTCACTATAGTTGTGATTCAAATTATTTAGTTAATGACAACTTGGGAGGTTTATTTTCTGCATCTTGAAAAGTAACATCTTGAAGCTTTGAGGTATTGCTTTGTGGGCTGTAAAATAGAATATGTTGCCATTTTGACAATTTAGTGAAGCAAGGATGAAAACCAGCAAAGAATCCTTTAGAATATTTATTTCAAAAAAAAAAAAAGTAGAACTCTGTTATTATTCATTATTATTTGTAGTGGCTTCTAGTGATAAAGATATAGAATTCTTACAGAGCTTTTTGACCAATAAAGGGCATATTAAACCTCAACACTTCCGTTTTAGTGAATATAAAGATCCTACCCAGTTACAATCAATAAATATCTTAATACTATGACAAATTATAAAGCATAACCGAAAATAAATTATATTGCTATTTAAATTGAGAAAGTTTGAGTTTTACCTTTTTATGGCCAGAAATTTAGTTGCTTACCACTTTCATAATGGCTGTTGCAAAATATGTAATAAAATATGAGTAGATACAGAAAGAATTTAATTTGAGAGAGGTTGAAGCATAGGAAAACAGATTGTTCAGTCTATATGGTGACAGAAGAACTGATAACTGAATAAGACAGCAAATCAAGTTAAAGACATCATGAAGTCTGTGGTTGTACGAAGCAGGAAAGAACTAACTAAGTCTTAAAAAGAAGAGATAAAAGGTGCTTATCTACAGAAAGGAAGAGATGGACCTGTTATGATGGAAAGCATAGTGTAACGATGCTGAAAATAAAGATAATGAAGACTAAATGGCAAGACCTGTGTAGCCAAATTTGCCAACTGTGTGGGTGAAGACTCTCAATTAGCAAAGCCTGTAACAGACTACGAAAAAGAGGAATGGAGCACCGTGCAGGGAAGAGAAGACTCATCTTTGTGAGGAATTGCACGGCATAAAGGAACTAAACAGACCGAAGATTTAAATAAGAACCTAAAAAGGAAACAGAACTGAAGCAAGGATTGATTTTGTGGTTAGAGGTTGTCAAGCACCAACAAGGGAATCCAAATGACCTGCCCTCCTCTCCTCCATGTATGCTGCTCCAACGACAATTTTGCAAAATAAGAAAACATTTATCAGAAAGTTTTACTTTATCTTCACATTCATCCCGCAGTAGCACCACCTCCTGTTCCTATGCATTGTGCTATTGCAAAATAGCATATTGCAAGCTGGGGGAAGGAAGCACAGTGTTCCCACCACATTGCCATTATCACAGTCCCCTCTGTGTCGTGTGCGGGGCTTGGAACCTTCCTGCCTTTTGTAAGCTGGAACACGCCTCTGCTGAGGCAGGGAAACTTCCCTCTGACCTCCACGTAGCAGAGAATGCCCCAAGAGCACCACTGGTACATAAAGCAGAAAAAACCCCATGGTAACCTTGTGTCAAAATAAAGACGACATTATGCAAAGCTACAACACTTTTGTTACTTTTTTTTTTTTTTTTTTTTTTTTTTTTTTTAAGGATGCCACGGTGAGGTATTGCTGGCATTCTTGTCCTAGTTCTTGCCTCAAAGCCAGGTCGGATGCACCAGGTTTGGTCTGTCCACACTAACTCCCCAGTCCCTCTTCCAGCTCCTCACCTCACAGCTGAAATCCTACTGCAATTTCTGGCCAAACCTGTAACACAGTTGGTGCTGTCTGCCAAAGAAATACCCCTGTATTTGTCTCTGACATGGATTTAAAAGGTTTTAAAATAACCATCCTGGATAAGTCACAGGAAGGGAAGGCAGCAGAAAACCCTCATGGCAGCACTACAGGCTTAAGGCACAAACTGCTATTGTGTATTCATAATCCCTCCGTACAAGCACTCATACATTTATTATTTCCTTCTGTACATAGATAAGTATACTATGGGTTTTTTTAGATATAAACAATCGTTATGTGGATTTTTCAAACTGCTGATCTACTGTGGTCGTTAGCCCAAAACGGAAGGAAAGATGGAAGTCTTCTGCGCAGTAGTGGCCAATACCTTGGCTGATTCCTAGCACCATTGACAGCGTGTGCGACAGAGCTTACTAGAAGTGTAAAGGTATTTTTGACAGTTCAATAACCATAAGTATATAAAAGTGGCAATGAAATTAATTAATTATAAAAGCTTATTATCTTGAAATGGTTTGTATTCATCCCTTGGTAATTATTTCACTGTCCTTCAGTGTTCACCTTTTAAATGTTGAGCATGGAAAAATGATACACGTTTGTCTTCATCAGACAGCAAAGAGCAACCTGGAAATACCACTGGCTGCTCCTACAGAGAGAAATTTACAGTTTTTTATCTGATGCTGTTGTTTAGCATCCTCTTGTAACTATAGAAGAAAAATAAGCTGACACTATGCTCACTTGCATTCACTTAGGATATACTGCTAGCATTAAAGAAATTTTCTGTAAGCATTTTCAGCATTTGATACAATAATCTTGTATGATCCATTATTGAGGAGTGATTCTAAAGCCCATTAATTGCACCTATTTCGTATTAAAAAATAAATCATAGAATCATAGAGTGGTTTGGGTTGGAAGGGACCTCAAAGCTCATCTAGTTCCAACCCCCCTGCCACGGGCAGGGACACCCTCCACTAGACCAGGTTGCCCAACGCCCCATCCAGCCTGGCCTGGAACACTGCCAGGGAGGGGGCAGCCACAGCTTCTCTGGGCAACCTGTGCCAGTGCCTCACCACCCCCACAGAAAAGACTCTTTTCTTTATATCTAATCTAAATCTACCCTCCTTCAGCTTAAGGCCATTGCCCCTTGTCCTATCACTCCCTGCCCTTGTAACCAGTCCCTCTCCAGCTTTCCTGTAGCCCCTTCAGGTACATGAAGTCTACTGTAAGGTCTCCCCAGAGCCTTCTCTTCTCCAGACTGAACAACCCCAACTCTCTCAGCCTGTCCTCACGGGAGAGCTGCTCCAGCCCTCTGATCATCTTCGTGGCCCTCCTCTGGGAGAGGGCCCTCCAAAGAGAGAGGGACGGGAAAGAAGAGAAAGTTACAATGCACTAGTTATTTACCAAAGGTCGTTTTTGTTGTCAGCTTTTTATGTAGACATATTCAGCCTCATATCTTTACTCCCTGAGCAGACTTTTGTGATTGTATTGCTAATACATTATGGTTTTTTACACATTTGAGAAGTATTCTTGTATACCAGAACAGTCCACTAACTTTGCTACCGCAGCATCCTCACTCGCTGGCCTGACTGAATCAGAACAGTCAGCAAGACGAGAGGTGCCCTGCTTTCCAAAGATACCCGTTTCAATTCTCTATAACCTGCATATACACACACAATCATATTATAGGATCAAAAACTACCTAAGAGGAATTTGTCCTGACACCTGAACCATGATTGACTGTTCTGGAATAAGACTAAACATATATTCATGCATCAAGGCACAACATATTACAATTGTTTTCATAAGGTAAGTCACCTTACTACACAAGATAAGAACCTGAATATCCTAGCCTGTTTCTTTCACAAATAATATCCTAAATGAAAGTGGAAATTGCCTCTAATAGCAAAAAAATAGCTATTTTTAATATGACATGGATTTTTTCATCCTCCAGAAAAAATATTTATAATTATATATTCTCTTTATGTTTAGTCCCTGAAAGAATTTGTTTGTTGCAATCCATCTGTAAATTTAAAATGTGTTACAGCAGTTTAGAGTGGTATGTGTACACAGTGAAGAGAGGAGGCTGGTCCTCAACTTTACAGAAAAAAAAATAATCTGTAAACTGCGTGCATGGGCAAAGTGAAGGGATCTCGCTCCATTTAGGGGAACAGCAGACTTCACTGGCTCATTTGTATCAAATTTTGCAATGTGTCCAGTGTCATTGAGGTGCATTGCCCTGAATACACATTGATTCAGCTAACATTTAAAACTGCACCTGACTTCAATCCCATGATATACTAGTTGTTCTTTAGCCAGTTTTGTAATGATCCTCCTGAGGAGTGGAGGATTTGACACTGCGTAACGGTGACAACCAATGTATCTTACATTGAGAATCTGTGCTCTCAGTCAGACTATTACATTTTTGAATGATGAAGGAAATGTACCTTCTCTGAGCGCTGCACTGGCTAATTCAGTTAACCAGTGCATGTGTTGCCGATCATCTCCGTCCTTTTGAAAAGCAGTTTGCTGCAGGAGGGTTTGCTCCCCTGAGGGAGGCTTGTGCTGGACTCTGGGAGCAGGACGTTGGCCGGTGACCAGGGGCACAGCCGGTCCCTCTCAGTTTCCTACCTGGCTGCAAAGCTTCTTCATCCCTGTCTTTATAAAACAGGCTGCTAGTCATTTTTTGTGCTGGAGGATCACTTCTTTTGGCATTGCACCTATCAATACTGATAAAATGTTTTGCTTTTGTGGATATCCCCTTCAAACGCAATTTAGCTTCTGGGATTATTAAAATGGAGAGCCTGGCTTTCAAGGCTGCACAACAACCAGCAGCTTTTCAAAAGCAGGTGCTGGGAGTTAAGTAAAATAAAAAGTTAGGCTACAGGCTTAGATCTCTGCTAACAGCCTTATGCACTCATTGCTGGAAAGCTGCTGGGGCACCAAGCGCAGCAGGCTTCGACCACGATGTCCACATATGCTTAAGGGTGTTTTTAATCACTGAGTTTGCTAATTCATCAACTCGCTGATCATATTTTGGTCACTGAGAGTAAAGGGCAAAATTATTTTTTTGTACTTGGGGGAAAGCATAGGATCCTGAATCTAAACGCAACGTTCACATGCAGACAGTTCCTCCACTTGAGGTACAGGACAGCAAACAACCATTGTTTTGAAAATCTATTCCTGAAAACAGAGGTATTCAAAACCCATTTGAGAATAACACATACTACTCAAACAACACTCTCTTCAGGAGATAGAAGCCAAATTGTGTGCATCATAGCTACTGCTAAAACAAACAGGAAAAAGTAAGTCCTGAAAAATTAGTTGGCCAATATGCCAGTGGATTGTTCTGCTTGTTCTGTTTGTGAACATAATAATATTTTAATAATCCAAGATCATCCAATTCCTTCAGGAGTTACATTTCAATATGATTCTCACATTTATTTTATAACAGTAATGCACCAATGATTTATAATTTTGGTAGTAAAATCCTCAGGGCTGGAATTCAGCATATGAGAAAAAAGACATAATTTATTTTTTCCTTTATTGTTTTGAAGGTTATTGCTTTTGGCTATGTGTGCATATTTAAAGTTTCATATACATGTTTAAACACTGACATAATATTTAAAAGATGAAATTTTACAGACAATTAGCTCATAGTGTTATTCATTTCCATCTCAACATTCAGTTATGATTCCTCTCTACAGCTCCTTTCTCCCATTTTCCACTTTTCCATCCAGTGACACAACTGTGGAACCGCTGGTCTCCCATATTGTCTTACCTATACACGGCTGCTGAAAATGAACCAGCCCTCTTCGCTGAGAGGTGGGCTCCCAACAGGCATGGAAGTGCTTTAAGAGTTGGCAGGGAGAGGGGGAACTGCTTTCTTGCCTCCCACGTGCCTGGCAGGGGTCCCCTGCTGTCCTCCTCCCACATCCTCTCCTGCTCCTCAGCTTGAGCCTCTGGGGGCTTTGGAGAAGCAACAAATGAAGAGGGACAGGTGAGGGACGGGACCTGCTGCACCAGTGGGAAGGACTGGTGGTGGTGAGGAGGAAGGATCGCAGAAGGACAAGGTGGAGAGGCATCTGAGAACAGGTCTTTCTACTTTGAACAGCGATGCATGGAGATACTGTGGTCTGAACTAGGCATTGTCCCCTCTGAAAGCTGGACTTCTGTCTGCAGAGAGTAGGGAAGCCTCCCTAGTTTCTGCAGAGAAAAGGGGTAGGGAAGAGCCAAGACCTGTGTCCTCAGCCACACACAGAGCAAGCGGCCCACAGCTCCTTGTGAGCTGCCCTCACAGACGTCCGCCCGCTCTTGAGCTGGCTCTGTTTTACCTTGAGCTGCCAAGAAGCAGCAGATCCAGGCTTTCCTCACTGAGTCAATAAAAAACCAGTGAAATACAAGGAAAATATTTGTACATAAGATCATGCTGAGAAGCAAGCAAAAGGACACAGCTGATGATAGCAAGCTTTTAGGCTATGCCCTGCCTGAGCACCCCACCTGCGATTCACAAAACCCTGGAAAAGCAGTTCACCACTCCCCATTCCTGGCGACTTACTAGGGATTGAAGCTTACTTAAAAATTTCTGCTGCTAGGTATCTTGTGGTTTTCTGAGTCTAAATAACAATTTTCCTTTTACCTGCAATGAAAAAAGTGGTTTAGTTGATGACAGCCAGTCTTACGCTACCCTTAATGACAAACGGAAATGTGATTCCTGGCTAATAATAATAATAATAATAACAACAACAACAACAACAACCACCCCACCTATCTCAGCCAGTCCTAAGAAAAGCACTTGTCTTGGTTTAGCCCCAGGCAGCAGCTGAGCACCACACTACCGCTCGCTCCCTCCTCCCTGTTCCCCCAGTGGGATGGGGAGGACAATGGGAAGAAAAGGTTAAACTTGTGGGTTGGAATAAGGACAGTTTACTGGGACCCCAAAGGAAGAAGAAAATAACAACAATACTTA
This sequence comes from Aramus guarauna, assembly GCA_013400195.1. Taxonomy (NCBI): domain Eukaryota; kingdom Metazoa; phylum Chordata; class Aves; order Gruiformes; family Aramidae; genus Aramus; species Aramus guarauna. The sequence goes on along the minus strand of VXBL01000377.1, from coordinate 450,769 downwards.
CAGAAGAATATGCAGAGTGGGCGATACACAATGCAATTTGCTCACTGCCTGAACCCAATGCCCAGCGACTCCCCCCTGGCCAGTTCCCCCCTTATAAACTGAGCATGACATCATGGTATGAAACATCCCTTTGGCTAGTTTGGGTCAGCTATCCTGGCTGTGCCCCTTCTCTGCTCTTTGTGAAAATTAACTCTATCCCAGCTGAAAATCAGGGCAGCACTTCACAAACAGAGACAAAGCTGAATTAACTGTATGTTTTAGTTTTGTATACTTGCTTTCTCCATAAATCAAAGTCTGATTTCTAATTGGTGGAATTTTTCTACCAGAGGTGAAAAGGCACGCTATGCTGACTGCTCCCACCCACCTGATGAGCATCACTTGGCTGCTGCTTAGATCCCGGTGTTTAACAAAGAATAAATGTGTGACTGCTGCCAGAGCCCAGCTAAACCAAGTGAGCGGAGGAGGATCTGAAAACTGCGGTGTGGGACAAGACACCTGTCATGGAAAGAGTAAAAGAATTTTTCTTCAGCTGGCAAGATTATAAAACAACAGACCTTTTCCTGGTGAGCTGGAAAGCTGGTTGCGATTGTCACCAGAGGTATCTGTGACAAGATCCGAACGCATGAGAGACGTCAGCTCAGCCTGCGGCTCTGGGAGGAGGTCGCATTTACAGATCTCCACATCTCGGGGTTCTTTAGTATATTTTTGGAAATATTATTGGTAACATTGTCAGTCAGTTTTTGTAATATTTAAGTAATGGGACAGAATTTAAAGCAATATCCATTCCTGGGTGGGAATGGAATTTCAGGAGTGTTTTATCACATTTCATGAAATTTGCTGTATTTACTTCTACTTCTTCTACACAAGCTCATGCACTGAAGGGTTTCTATAGTACAAGACCTCTTATAATAAGCAATATGAACAAATAACACGCACAGAGAAATAGTGAGAGGAAGGGAACATTAGCTGAATTTCTGACCTTACATGAAAAAATCCTCTATTAACATCTCCTAAGCTAATAAAAAGAGTAGGAGATATTTTAAGGCATAGTGGCTTTGGACAGAAGATCCTGTAGATTTGTGAGAGGTTACTGTTACTTTAATCCTTTGAACACATGTACCCAGTTTCTGCCAATATGATGCTGCATGTATTTTGACAAAATGACTAATTTATTAAAGCTCTATGATGCAAATGTTACAGTATTATACAGAAATAATTTTAAATGTATAAGTCATATAAGGGAAAACAATTTTATTTTTCTTCCTGGGAAAAATATTTTTAATACCTAATTTAAATTACAGTGACCCAGACTCCCAAAAGCTGCCTGCCCATCTATCCACCTTGCAATCTATCAGTAGATGATAACATGCCTGGTGTTCCTTCCTTGCTGTCACCATCTACTTAGCACAAAAATTGATACTTTTATAGCACATACTGTTTATTAGGGTAAAAGCTGAAGTCATATTAAATCCCCTTGATTTTTGGTAGCTATCCTTATAATTTATGCTTCAAGTTGCACATATACGGCAAAGCACAAAGAGACTGAAAATCTTTTTAGCTTCAGAAACTGGAGGGATGGCCTTCTTAGTCAGAACCTCAGTCCTATTAAATCAATGAGATCTGAGAGTATTCTGAGTACTGATTTTCCAAGATGCCGTGAATCACAAGTTGAGCAGCCTGAAAACTGAGGGTCCTTACATTCTCTAAATCAATTACTTTCCCCTGATGCCCCCTCAGTATGTTCATACACAAGATCCTTCCCTCACGCAGACTATCGCATCACCCAAGGACACAACGATGTTGCACAGCCACGTCACAACTGGTATCTCTACAGTGATGCGCAACGTGGATGCCCGCAGTGATGGGGATATTGGTAGTTCTTCTGTTGCAGCATGAGCGGCAGACTGCAGCTGCCCAGGGGTCACTGCCCAGGCCATTCCTGAACAGATTAACTGGTCACCGACAGCCTCCTCCTGCTTTAATTACTGACTTGAGCTGGCGTATCACACTCTTCTGTCTCCATTTTGCTGGGCGCGCTAATATGGTTTGTTGTAGACGCTGCATCTCTTCCAGCTTTGAGCTGTTTTAATGCGTGCAAGGCAGATTGGCAACAACCGACACCACGCGGATTCCACAACGCGGAGAGCAGTAAAGCAGCCCGCAGACCACAACAGCAGGAGCATCTACGTGAGAGGCGGCTAGCAGGAGTACCTTCTCTTGGGGGCAGATGGTCTTCAGGAACAGAAATTATAATGCTGTCAGTGTGATTTTCTTAGTCTAAAGATCATTTAACACCAGAGATACTATGCCAGCCTATGATGGTAACTGCAGGTTCTCCTGGATCATACATTTGCAGCAAGAACCTGGTACTGCGGATACAGGTCAAACATTTTGAAGAAGTCACAGAAACGTTCTTATTCCAGTGTAAGTCCCATCTTGTTTTGTTTGTATCAGTTTGTATGTGTTAAATGCTAGCGTTGTCAAATTTTCAGCTGTAATTCAGAAAGTTAGCCATGGAAAATGGACTTTTTAGATTATCGGTTGTGTATTGAGAAGTTTCTGGAGAACAGCAAATTCATAGAGCAGCTCAAGACATTTTCCTAGTAAAATATATTGTATATAGAAAAGTTGCTACCTTTTTAAATTGTAGAAGTACACACAAAATAGTCCCTAAATCAGTCACTCAAAATAAAGAGAGGAAGTTGTCCTTCAGAAAGGAGTAGTTAGAGTGAGTCCAGTTATTATTGATATTATTTCAGTATTTGCCATTTCAAGGACTGCAAAGCTAAAGCTTTTGTTAATACACAAACTATTTAGATGGGAGATGCCGACCCATTTGCTGAATACTATGGAACTAGTTTTTAAAGATAAAGGTTTTCTGAAATTTAGAAGTAGAGATGCAGAATAAAAAAAAAATGCGGCCTTTTGGTAGCTGATATATACCATTATCCATCTGCCTGTTTGGGCCTTCTTACTGAAATAATGCCGCCAGTGAGGGCTCTGCCAACCGCATTCGCAATTTTCTTTCCGTTTTAAATAGCAGGCAATTTTAGATCCTACTTACATTACTCATATGATTTTCTCCAACTGAAAATCCTTCTGTTACTATTTTCTACTGACAGAGAAAATATTGTTTGATATGCAAGCTGTTCCTTGCCTTCCAGATTTCGAATTTAAACTTGTCTCAGCAATCAGCTCGCTATTTTCTTTTAAGAAACAAACCCTCACCTCAGCATTTACAGAACAGAAGCAGCGTGAAGAAAGTTAGAAAGTTACTGCCATCCTAACACATGCATTCGCATTGAACAGAGGGATTTAATTATATAGTACATTATTCTATATAGTTCTTTTAAAAACTGGGGTATCTTAAAACACCTGGTAGTGATACAGCTGTTGCAGTAAGCAGAGGTTAACATAGAGGCTTCAGAGCCGTGAAGTCGTCTGCGTGCTTTAATATGCAAGAGGCACCTTCACTCCCTGTGAAGCCCCATCCCAAAGGCAGTCCCCAGGGGACAGAGAAGAAGCTGGCACTCAAGAAATGCAACTCCTTGAATAAAGAAACCTGCAGATTTTCTAATCTCTGCTTTCCTAATTGGTGTTTTCCTGAGACATTTAGTTCCATTTAAAAGGCAACAGAAGCAGGAAGAAGGTACAACAGTGTTTATTCATTTGCACAAATACTGTGCAGGATACTCTCCTCTCCATCTGTCTTTTTAGACCAGCAGACTGTCAGACGCATGAAATGGACGAAACCCTCTTCTCCAGGAAGTCCAAGATGCAGAAATCTTCCCCCTACTCCTCAATAATCTCCTTGTTCGCAGGAATAAAACAGGTCACATTAAACAAAAGGGATGTAGCCTACACCAAACACTTTCAAGTTATGTAGGACTTGAGTGGTAAGAATCTATAAGGCAGTAACTTTATGAAACTGGTGAGGTAGGATATTGTTTTGCAACCTATTTGTGTCTAACCAGATCACCTAAACGTTAAACATAATAGCTAAGAAAAACCATAGACCATTAACATCCTCAGACACAATCTAAAGCAGATATTGAGCTCAACTTTGACAGTTTATCACTGTTATTGTTTCCTTATTTGCAGAAGAAGTGAAAGCTCAGTTATTATTTTAATTGCAACATTAGTTTTGTCCACCAAGCAATGTCTTATGGTCTACAGGTTGAGAAATTGTTGGAAGATTTGTCTGCCTCAGAGCAGCAAAGGGGCAGGAAAGATCCATTTTGCATCTACCTCTGAAAGTACGGCTGCTGATTTCTGCCCCTGAGGATCTTACTTCCTACTTTAAGTTAAAAATGGTTACTTCTGTGAATAAAACAAAGTTGTATGAAAAATTTAATGACTCCTAAACTAACTTTCTCACTCACATGGCTAGAACAGGAAACAGGTATACTCAGGGGGAAAGTTTTAATATTCTAAGAGTTTCATCTAATAAATATGTAATAAAATGTCTAATACAGTTGCCACTAAACCTTTGCAAATCTCGCTAACAGAAAAGGGGATATTTCCTGAAAATGCCTTTTTTGTTAAATAAAAAAATAAATAAATCCTACCCTTTAAAAGAAAATGCTGAGCTACAAAAAACAAGTTCCATCTAGCTTTTGTATTTATAATTAAGGTAACTTTAGTTACCCAGCTGGAATACAACTTTACTTTTTCACTAAAGATGCAGTCTTCAGGAAAAAAACCCACGACCCACAGAATTTTAAAGCCACTTTGTTTCTCTTGACAGAAGGTAAGAAATAGTGCTTGATTTAAGGCTGCAGGAGCTTAAAGTTCACGAATTACAGCTGCTGCTGCAACTGTGCTTAGAAGCTACTAAGTGACACAAAATGAGCAGCCAGCACAATCCAATACAGCCTTGAGCTCTGTATTTCAAGCATTTTCAAGATATGTTTGTTTTTGGTTTTTTTTTTTTAACAGAAAAATAGGGCAAATACAGGCAAAGCCGTTACCTCCAATGTCCCACACGCTCTCCAGCAGGTGGCTGAGGGCCCTGCAACTCCTTCGTCCTCTGCCCCCATCAGCACGCCCACCCCGTGCAGGGCAATCGGAGAGCAGGGCTGGGAGCAGGTGGTACAAAACCAGGCTGGAAATGAACTGCCGGATTCATTAGCCTTGCAACGCACTAACTGTGAGTCACCAACATGACATTGCTCGTGTTAGTAATTGCAGCGGTTTCATTTCTCTATTTGTTAAATCAAGGTGCAGCTCAGCTTGCAGCCAGAGGAGAAATCCATGTTATTACCAAGGTGATGGGAAGTGCTGAAAGCGGGTGCTCTTCCTAATTCTGCCAACCTGATGCTGCTTATCCCAACAGCAAATAAAAAACCTAATAGCTATGATAGACTGAGGAAGATTAATTTTACAGTGTAGAGGAAATTCACCATCCCATGCATAAAAATACTGTACATTTAAAAAAAAAATAGAACAACCCTGGCTATCGGACTTGGCTTAATCTAGAGAAATAACATCCACCTCTCCTGCTAAATTTAAGAGAATCAGAACAACCTTTTAGACAGACACTGAATTTCAAAGACCACTTTAATATTTCAGCTTCTAAACTGCCTGGGATCATTAAATGTATCAGCGGTACACATTTTTATTAGGAAGTGTAAAGGACAATTCAGTCTGTACGCCTTTAACATAAAGAGCTTAAATCTAATGAGAAAATGCATTTGTTCCAGTTTCTCACAGGCACATTTGAATTACATCCGAGCTAAAGGCACAGCCTTGATTTTGGGTTCCTTAATGACATCTCATTAACAATGAAGCTGAATGAAAACTTGTCATAAATAAGTGTAAAGGACAATGATGTGGGAAAAGATGTTATTTCATTAGTTGTGCAACTCTTGGTATGCCCAGAATTACAGAGGAAAGTAGTTTATAAAAGAATAAAGATATTGTGTGTTTACAGTAATTTTAAAAAATTGTAACCTATTCTGGTTGTCCATTACATTGACTGCAATATGAGCACAATTTTTACAGAAGCATATTTAACGCAACTATCCTTACTGTCACTGCAAATGCTTTAAAAAGAATATTACTAAAGAAAAGTGCCTTCAGCTGGGAGTCCCAAAGTTAGTGTTAGCAAAATAAAGTTAATTCTAAGAACCATTCTCAAAAATACTGTAGCTGTTATTTTGGCAAAGATACAGGAAGGCTGTAGGGTGGTGTTCCGGAAATAGATATCCCAGCCGAGATTAACAGTGAGGAAGCCTATTCTGAATTAACGATTATGCTGTTGACGTTCAGCTTCTATTTGCTGGAATAATTACTCCACATTAACATATCAACATGTCAGCAGTCAACAATCTGAGTTTCAGGTCACTGACTACCTCCTGAGAAGTGCTGCCCCCACCCCAACCTTCGCACAAAACTCTTGAGCATCTTATTAGGTTGTTAAGACTAAAATATTCCAGTAACCAAGACACAAAACTTTCATATATCAAGTTTTAAGTGTATGGATGACATAGATAAAAAGACATGCTAAGAACAAAGTGTAAAACAGCATCACCACGGACTTGGTGAGCAAAAGCTGCCATTAATCAGCATAACCAGAGCGAGCAGGTGACAAGGCACGGTGCTGCACAGTTCTGATAATTAACTTGCTTTGCATAGTCCCTCTATTTTACTTCTGCTGATTTTTCTCCTTTAAGTTTTTGTTCCATTCTTCTGCTTTGAATTAACTTTTTGGTAAAGATGGGGAAAGAGTGAAGACAGGATGAAGGTTCTGGAAACGGCACTAGGGAGATGTTCGCTGACAGGCCACCAGGTCTCACCTATTCCAGGCTACTAAAAGCAGACATTATCTGAGTTTGATCAATTTTCATTTCACATGCAAAACAGGTTGCTTATCTAAGACCATTTTTCCATATGCAACTATCTACTTCCTGTAAATCCCCTGGACAAACGTGGGAGCTTATCTATCTCAAAATGGGCACAGACAACAAGGCACCTGTGCACACCTAGAAGTGTCGATATACAGAGATTGAAATAAAATGTTACTCTTCAGATTTCCCTCTAGACTCTTTTCTTCACAGACTTCCAGAGAATCTCTCGCTTTACTTGAACGGGCTTCAGGAGCGGGCAGAACAGACCTTCCCTTACCTCTATTTAAGGACTGATAATACAACACTCCTGCGGGACTGGGACCAAGAACACAGCCTGGCATCTCTGAGTCTGATGGGCTGTTCAATCTCTGAAAACCCACCTACCGAAGCAACTAAAAATGAGCTACATCTTAACAAGTATCACAGCTCATTATATTTTGATCTTATTATACAGTTTTCTAATGATATTACTATATGAAAAATCCTGTTCTAGTTTGCCATGCAGTCATCTGTTCTTCCAACAATACCTTTAAAATAAACAAACATAAATACTTCTTTTTCCCCAGGAAGGCTATTTTGTTTAAATGTGTTTAGTGCTGATGATAATGACAGAACAACAACAAAAAAAAGCCAATTCAAAACCAAGGAAGTTATATGGCCAGCACTAAATGTTATTAGCTGCTAATTTGCCTTTTGTTAATCTCTTGCTCTCAGTTTGAAATGTTTAATCTCTGCCAGATCATCAGAGAAAAGATAAAAGGTGTGTTATACGCTTTTCCTGAAACCAGTTTCAATTGCTTCCATTGGATGTAAGCTTGGTATCATGGTATTTATACTCTGAAGTTTATTTTCTGAAGTGTAAAAAGGACAATGTACCCTATGATCTAGAAAATAAATATATATGCAAATAAAAGTTGCAGTTCTCAAAGCTCTACCATTATTATTTATGCCATTTACCCCGTTAAGAATGTTTCCATTATCTTTTTTTAAACAAAGGGGGTTCTATCTTAAAAAAAAATAAAGAACTATTTTGAAATGAATTTTCACACCATACCCACTTGGTTATAAAAAGTGTAACTTAAAAAAGAACAAACTCTAATACACTTAAAAGCTTAAAAATCAAGCCTAATACACTTAAAAGCTTAAAATGTAAATGTGAGAAGGAAATAGCAAAGTGGATGCAACCAAAGATGTGCTTGAAACTTCTATCTTTGGAATACTGATACTAGAATTTCTGTTACCTCTAACAATAATGCTCATTGCAAGATAAGTTTTATGGAAAGAAATGTTAGTATGGAGATAAAAGCTTGGTCTTTTGCATTGCAGAGAATCATTCTCCTTTGAGAGCATGACCACAGTGGGATAATTAGTCTGACATTTAAACATTTCTATCCTTTTGAATTGTTTATGCCCTTTAAGCAAAACAGCTGATTATGAACTTCATTTTCATCAGTCTAGGGAGAGTTCTAGGTTGCCAATATGTAGATAATTCACCAAAAAAGATCCAACTATGCTTAATTTTAAGAAAACCTAATAAAATCTAAGTACTAGTAGACCTTTTTCCTTTCACAAAGCAAGTCTTTATTGCTTCAAGTCTATCTTCAACTCAATCTGCTTGTAATGACTGGTAGGGAACACAATGCCAGTGAATGAAGGGTAGCTTAAGAAAGCAACTTTAATTTAAATAAGTCTCCTCAATTTAAGTTGTGTGATATGCAGGTTTTTGGCACAAGTTATGGGATGCCAAGTCTAAAGTAAAAAATGCCAAAAATTCAGAAATATATTGTTTAAGGAAAATATTGGGGGTGGGGGGGGTAGTTATTTTTGATACTTTACTGGAAGGGTCATGTTTCTACTCTCACACAGAGACACAGAAAACACTGACTGCTCGCTTAAGCTCCCTTCTAGGCAAACAGCCACCTCCCCTCATTCAGAGGGCTCCTGCCTCATCCTCAACACGGCAAGCAGCATTCCCCCCGTGCCCTGCTCCACCAAGGGCAGAGCAGCTGGAAGAGCCACCCCCCAGCTTTCCTGCTCCACCTCCTCCTCCTGTAGGAAGACTGTGGACAACAGGCCATGGTCATCCTCCTTGGAGAGACTGGGAAAAGAGAGAGGGGAAACACTGCAGCCCAGGGAAAAAAAAAATCAGAATTTACTTGTAAGGACTAACAACTAACAGCAAAGACCCTCCACGTGCCTCATCCCTTTTCAATTCCAACCACTCTACATCACTTGGTAGCCACACGGGCACCTCATAAACCTGCCAAAACAGAAAGAAGGGTGCTTAATAAGTGCAGTTTCTTCTTCAGCCCTGTCCAGCTGGTCTATGAAGGCCACGGGTACTTGCAGGTTTTTCTGAAAGCAGCCTGCGGCAACCCTCTAGGAACTGTCTAGCATCTGGCAGGGAGGCAGGGGCTTTAACCTGACCTGCAGCAGCTGGGCAGCCGACTCATTTGGAGTCCACACAGCTGTCGTTACACTGGAGCCAAACTCCCAGCTCTTGAGAGGCGACATTCAATGTTCTTTTTTTGATGCTGGCAACTCAGAAGTCAGCCATGTGCTGTTTAAACTACTCTAAATCCAGATTTTGCATACACAGCAAGCAATAAGGGTTTCCACTGGTGATACGTGAGTCAATGCGATTAACGGGGCTTTTTCATCTCAGACTACCATTATTTCCGTATAGCCTGAGGCTAGATTACTGCAATCCTAAGAAGTCCTGCATACTCTTACAGTTAAAAGCTTTTTGTAAAATGAATGTAATGTGAACTTAGAAAGAAGAAAAAAAAAAAAGAAAAAAATGCTATCTCCTAATACTATTTTCTTTTCAGAATCAGTTGTGCAATAGGGAGGATGCACACACAGAGTTTACTAACTTTCATTCAATAATACAGAACAGTTCTCACCATTCAGATAACATGTCACTGGCCTCTTCCCAGATCAGACTAAAACTACCTTTAATGCCAAAAAATCACGCAATGTTGTGCCTTGGTACAGAAAAGTAATTTCAGTGCCAATTTTTGAAAATTCTTCCTTCTCCCATTCTCCTTTTCTTCTGCCCCCTCCTCTGCAACTATTTTACAATGTGTCCTTTTGCAGAAAAGTGGGACACACATCTAGAGGAGCAGACAACATTGTGGATAACGCTAACCCTAAAATAGGTATAAGGGTCACAGTTAACAGGCGCTGCTCCTATTGAGAAGCGGGCGTAAAAAAAGTCTAACGCAGCCCTTGTAGATCTTGGTGACTGGGTCTTACTGCTACTACTCCCTATCCTGATCTGAGGACCACATTTTGAAAGGTGACTGAAAAGCTAGGAAGAATGCAGAGAAAAAGCCAGAAAACCTATTTGAAGTCTGGAGAAAATGTCCTGTGGTCAGAGCCTTAATGCGCTCAAGCTATTTATTTATTTATCACAAACAAGATTTAGTGGTTACTTAGTTACAGTATATGGGGCTTTCAAAGTGAAGAAACAGCTCATATTAAAGAGCTTTTTGATGTATTGGAGGAAGTAAGGACAGGACAAAAAAAAACCAAACCAAAACAAAAAACTTCCTTTGGCCAGGAAGAGAAGCTGGATAGATTCAGCCCAGATTAAGGCAGTGGTTTATGGCAGCAGATTAACCACTAAAACAAACTAGCGAGGGGTTCTTATCACCCAGTATCTCTAAGTACAGACTGAATGCAATCCAAGGAGACACGGGTTAGCAAAAGACAATGTATACTTACCAGTATCTCTAAGTACAGACTGAATGCAATCCAAGGAGACACGGGTTAGCAAAAGACAATGTATACTTAAAGTTAACATCCGTGCCTTGGCTCTACATATAGGGCTAACTATGTGCCCTATTATGTTCTGGAAAGCACCAGAGTGCAACTGGTCAATGTTCATAAAGGGTGTCTTCAGCTCAAGCTTTCTTGAGAAGAAACAGCAGCTAATAATCTTCTTCCAGAAAAAGGAAAAAAAGCTCTTTCAAAAATTGATTCAGAGTAAGAAACAATATTTAAAATTTCTGAATTGATTTCACTCACCTTTCTTGGACAAGGTGACCCTTTGTCAACTAGATAACTTTGACCACTAGATAACAATACTACTGGCTAGACTGGCCTTAAAGGAGTGGTTCAGCCTAAAAGGCTTTGACAGGTCACAGAAAGCAAGGGCAGGGACTGGGAGAATGAAGTACCAGAAGACAAGGTTCAAGAATATCTAAGGAACCTGAAGGTGCACAAGTCCATGGGACCTGATGAGATTCATCTGCGGGTCCTGAGAGAACTGGCAGATGAAATGGCCAAGACACTCTCCATCATTTTGGAGAAGTCCTGGCAGTCCAATGAAGTTCCTGCTGACTGGAAAAGGGGAAACATAACCCCCATTTTCAAGAAGGGGAAAAAGGAGGACCCAGGGAACCACAGGCCGGTCAGTCTCACCTCCATGCCTGGCAAGATCATGGAGCAGACCCTCCTGGAGACTATGCTGAGGCACGTGGAAAATAAGGAGGTGGTTGGAGACAGCCAACATGGCTTCACCAAGGCCAAATCATGCCTGACAAATTTGGTGGCCTTCTATGATGGGGTTACAGCGCTGGTTGACAAGGGAAGAGCAACTGACATCATCTACCTGGACTTGTGCAAGGCATTTAACACTGTCCCGCATGACATCCTGGTCTCTAAATTGGAGAGACATGGATTTGATAGATGGACCACTCGGTGGATAAGGAATTGGCTGGATGGTCGCACTCAAAGAGTTGTGGTCAATGGCTCAACATCTGAGTAGAGAAAGGTGACGAGTCGTGTTCCNGCCTCCAGCTCTGGGGGCCTCACTACAAGAAAGACATGGAGCTGCTGGAAAGAGTCCACAGGAGGGCCACAAAGGGCAGGCTGTGAGAGTTGGGATTGTTCAGCCTGGAGAAGAGGAGACTCTGGGGAGATCTAATTGCGGCCTTCCAGTACCTGAAGGGGCCTACAGGATAGGTGGAAAGCAACTGTTTATCAAGGACTGTAGTGACAGGACAAGGGGTAATGGGTTTAAACTGAAGGAGGGGAGATTTAGATTAGATGTTAGAAAGAAACTCTTCATTGTTAGAGCGGTGAGGCACTGGAACAGGTTGCCCAGAGAGATTGTGGAGGCTCCATCCCTGGAAGTGTTCAAGACCAGGTTGGATGGGGCTTTGGGCAACCTGGTCTAGTGGAGGGTGTCCCTGCCCATGGCAGGGGGGTTGGAACTAGATGATATTTGATGTCCGTTCCAACCCAAACCATTCTATGATTCTATGACAGCCCCAGTCCAGATGAATGTGGGCTTAAAAGCCCTGACAACGCAGTCAGAAACGGTTCTTGCTCATTGATATTCAGCCAGGCACTGCAAATCTGAAGACAATTCCTCAGCTTACCCAAATTAAGAGCTACATTGCCAAAAAGTATCTTAATTCACTAATACTCTTAAATAGGTATTAATAGGGCAATTTCAGAAAAAAACTGCACAAAATCTCAGGGGTTTTTTAATATTAAGAAGCACACACAATAATCCTCACCCTTATTAATACTCATTTATTACTAGTTAGGCATTTTATAAAAATAGATACAAAGTTACTGAATCAAATCCAATAAATAACTGACAAATACAGTTTTGAAAAGTCCCTTGTCTCTTCAAGGAATGGTCAGCATCATAGCATCACCCCTACAGATAGGCTGGTGGAAACACTGAAGCCACAGGCATGGCCCTTTAGCATGGAGTGTTTCTTCAGTCTCTGCTACTTACTTTGGTAACACACAGATTTAAACACCACCTTGGAAAGACCTCCTCAAACTGGTAAAATACAGTTGAACTGTGGGTTGTCCTTAACACAGATACGATGAACATCTGGGAGTTGCTAGGGTTAATGAGTATGTGACACAGCAAGGTGGATTCACTCACACATCCCTTAATTAACACATTTATAAATATTCATAGGTCAACTAGATCTCTAATTATTCCCAGAGACTTGGAGAAGCCTAATCTTCTATTAAAACCTTAGCCTTTTATCTTTTTATCTACTAGGGGTTTTTTGACCAAATGTTAAATCTGTCACTTGAAAAAAACCTGCAAATTAGGGAGTGTTCATTAGAATTTGGAAAACTCATTTCAGTGAAAAGTTAATTTAATTAAAACAAAGTGAAATATAAACAGCATGGTGCAACAAGGTGAACAAGGAACACTAGAAACACGTACCACAATGTCTTATTTCAGGTGTAATACCATTTCGTGTTGGTATTCTTCACACTACATTAAAGCTTGAGGCAAAAACTAAGAGAGGACTTACTATTTTATTGTACAGATACATGAATAGGACTCATGAGCCTGCATACATATCAGTACACAACAAGTCTGTCCCTATACTACACACAGATGAATCAATTACCAGCCACCTCATTTTCCTCCCCTACAGTGGTTTGACCGTGACATTCTTCTACTCCACAAACAATCCCAAGCCACGACTGGGAACTGTAACTGAAGTGTTACAGTACGCCAGAAAAGCACAGACCAGACTTTGTTGGAGGTGCCTGTACAGTATCCTGTCCTCTATTAAGATATTCTTACCACACCTAGATTTTGCAATGCAGCCCTGCGGGCGGAGAGGATACGGATGCCCAGCAGAGTCCTGTACTAACACAGCTGCAGCATTTATGGCAAGTTGGCCCAGGCATCTGCACTACTCTGTGTATTTCAACCTTGCCTACTAAATACTGCTCTTGCCCAGCTAGTCTACTGCTCTTGAGTCACACTTTTGCAGGAAAATACGCATGGAGATTAACTCTGATTAAAAAAAAAAAAAAAAGAAAGAAAAGAAAAAATCTTTTCAATTTCAGCCCAAGAACTGTACAGAACCACCTCTTCGGAACAGCAAAGATCTCTCAATGGACTCATATTCATCTACAATAACAACTGAATGCCCAGAAAATAAAACTTATAGTGCTTAGAAACCTGTTACCAACCCTCCTCAGGTCTCTCTTGTTACAGAAACAGCTTTGTGGTACCACAGCTGAAATATCCATAACTACAAAGAACCCTATACTCTGAGTTTCAGGGGATGAAACATCATACCTGCTGAAATACAGGTCCCAACAACTTCTCTTCTTGTGAGGACCTGCAAGTCCTAGGTATCAGTGCAGATTTTGCCCTACTTAAGAGCCCAGTGATGGAGGTAGGAAGGGTGGGAAGCTGCACGTCAGTCAGACGAGAATAAAGCGTAGGTTATTTTTGGATGTGAATGTAGAGATACTTTTGCTCAAAGGTTAGAAAATAGGCAAGAAGCAGGTAGAAGAATGGCAAAAATCCATAGTTACTTCAACAGGGAAAAAACCTCCCATGTTTCTCGTAGAATCAGGCAAAAAAATTGTTAACTGAATCGCAAGTAATTTGAGATGGAAGAGACACTGCTGAAAAGGAAAGGTACTTCAGAAGTCTTACAAAGGCTACGGGGGATGCCCTTGCAGTCAGCTGGAAGTTAGCAAGAGTCTGACTCTCAAGAGTCCCTTTTGGTGACTGAAATGAAGGCAAAATAATACAAGATTGGTGAAAACAGTTCTATTTTCCAATGAAACCATTTGGCAAAATATAATTCGATATCTGTGTTTATACAACTTTCTGAGGAGAGAATTCAGTATAATACTATAACCAGAAACTGATAGTTTGTCTATCTTCCATTCTTTAAATTATGAGGACACTGAGAAGAAATTATCAACTTTTATAATATTGGTAAAACACCTGAAAAAAAAAAACACATTAAAAGCCTCATCAGCATATCTGCACCTAGTGTACTACTTTTTGGGTGTTTTGAATCTACAAATTTCTTTCCTTGAAAATATAGTATTTCCTAGAATCCTTTTTCTTTTATTCATAACCATTTTTCCGTTATGTCCTGCTCCCATTCTCAGTCTTTTTTTTTTTTCTTTTCCTCCATTCTTTCCCTTTTAATGATCTCAAGACTGTACAAAAAATATATTGTCAGCCTTGTGCTGGTTTTGGCTGGGATGGAGTTAATTTTCTTCACAGTAGCTAGCATGGGGCTACGGTTTGGATTTGTGCTGACACCAGTGTTGCCAACAGAGGGATGTTTTGGTTCCTGCTGAGCAGCGCTTACACAGAGCCAAGGCCTTTGCTACTCCTCACACCACCCCACCAGCCAGTGGGCTGGGGGTGCACGAGGGGTTGGGAGGGGACACAGCCAGGACAGCTGACCCCAACTGACCTAAGGGATGTTCCATACCATATGACGTCATGCTCAGCATATAAGGGGCTGGGGGAAGCAGAAGGAAGGGGGGGATGTTTGGAGTGATGACGTTTGTCTTCCCAAGTAACTGTTATGCATACAATGAAGCCCTGCTTTCCTGGAGATGGCTGAACACCTGCCTGCCCATGGGAAGTGGTGAATGAATTCCTTGTCTTGCTTTGTTTGCGTGCGTGGCTTTTGCCTTACCTATTAAACTGTCTATCTCAGCCCATGAACTTTCTCCCTTTTACCCTTCCGATTCTCTCCCCCGTCCTGCTGTGGGGGAGTAAGCAAGTGGCTGTGTGGTGCTGAGTTGTTGGCTGGGGCTAAACCATGACAGTCCTGTAAGTATTTTATCAAGAAAAATGCATCCTGCTAAAATAAAATCAGCTTCCTAAAAATACTCTGGTTTGAAGACTTCAGAAATTATGCTCATAGAACAACGACAGATAAATACAAAGCAATGGAGAGCAATTGTAGCTACAGGTATCCAATATGCAGCAATTATTCCTTTAGAAAGTAGCATAATCTCACAGTGCATATATTCAAGAATGTAAGTTCTTATTGTTATATGCATTTTTATGCATACAAACATAAATTAGATTTTGATACTGCACAAAAATTCAGTTTGAACAGTTTTGAAGTTCACTAAAACATTGTAAACACAATTATAAATCCAGAAACAACATCCAGCCTCACGCTGCTAAGCTTATCATCTCCAAGCCAATGAAGTGACACTTTCCATGTTGGTTGTGGCAAGTTCCCTCATTGCAAACTGCCCCTGTTCCTGTTACATAGCGTTTGGTGCTCTGGGGTTAAAACACAATTGTTCTTTATTGATATTTCTTCACTTCATAATAGCTTAGTTAATGTGAGGGCTGAGCAAATAAAACAAATCTCACCCAGTCTAGTTACTGATGAAGTCCTAACAGCAAAGCATCACCAGAATTGCAATAAAGTTTTGTTTCAGAGGGAATTAGTTGTTTCACTTAATGAAAGAGTAGAAAAGAAAATTAATATATTTGTATAGTGGGTGCTCAGGGGACCAAAACTTAGGACAAAATGAGGAGCTGAGGTTTTGACCATATGAAATTAATTGCCTTTATTTTGGGAAACAAAATGCTGAAGTACATTATGCTTTTCATGGTGCAACTCGTATGGCTAACAATGCTTTGGAAAAGATTAATTTCCTTTTGAGAGTGGAAAAGTTTAATTTCCTTTCGAGACACACAATATTAAAGAAGAATTAGTGAATATGAGATAAAAGACACAGTATTGTGATACGATATAAAAACCCCGCTATAGAATAATAATGATTGATAAGTACTGCACAAGGTTCACATGAAAGCAAAGGCTAAAGGAAAAAAAAGACAAAATTGTATAATCATGAACAAGGGAAGTTAAGCAAATATGATAACATTTTAAATATAACAGCAGATTTTCATATGGTGATTTAATGAGTAGATACAGAGAAGTATAATGGCAAGTCAAAAATCATACTGCAGTTTTGTTGAAGGTTGTTGAAAATCCTTCACCAAATATATATCAAAATTACAAAAAAAAAAAGATAATACATTAACTATTGTAAATGTAAGTTGACCAAGTATAAAGTAAACCTGTAGACCTTTTCAGAAATACCTATATTTCAGCTGAATTCTAAATGTGAATAATCGAATGCTGATGGGGTAAAAACCATGTCACCCGCAGCCAGGCTGAATTTGCTGTTATTCATCTCTTCTTTTGCAACTGCACAGTTTCTAGGAATAGCAACCTGGAAGTGCTGGCATTCTGGAAATGGTTTTGAGGAACTCCCTGCCAAACCAGGAGTTTCAGGATAAAAGCTCTTAGCTTTTGCTTTATGACACTCAGTGGAAAGTCTTGTTCCTTATATAAACTCTAAAATTCAAACATTTAGTTGAAACACACATACTGACTTTGTACTAAACCTAGACTGTTTCTAGACTCAATTGTTTTGTTTCAGTCATTTCTCCCAGTAAATGGAAGTTCAGAACTAAAGATGAAGTTGCAAGCATCACAAACACCTTCATCTCCTTTTAAGGGAGCAAAAGTGTGAGTGAAATACCAAAAAAAA
>VXBL01000377.1:401531-432405 GCA_013400195.1 Aramus guarauna | reverse complement strand
TTTTTTTTTTTTTTTTTTTTTAAATCTACCGAGTACTGTACCTACTATTTAATTGTTATGAAGATCAAACAGTTCCATCCTAAAGACTCTGAATGATGATCCACAACTAAATTCCAGGCACATCAAGAGCTGTGTTGGAGAAAATCATTCATGTACATCTCAAGTAAGGCAAGCAAAAATACAGTGATTACTTGTGAATATTTAGTTGTTCCTACTTTTTAAAAAGAAATTGAATTTCCTTGCATATTACTTGCAATGTGGAATATGAATATCGTTGATATACATCCCACTCAAATAGGTTTTATCATAATACATAAAGTATCTATTCTAACGCCAGAAATACTGAACAGTGTATCTTAACTGCATGCTTTGTGATAGTGATTTATCAAAAATCTTTGCCAATGTTACAAATCAATCAGCACGGTTCATATTTAATCACTGCTGTAACTGCAATCACAAGTGTAATTGCTGATTCTTTTTTTAACTGCTGGGGGGATACTTTTTTGGATAAAATTTAAGACCAGAAATGGGAATATCTGCTGTCTGCTCCCAGTTTCTGGATTTCCATTTACACAAGCCAAGAGAAAAAGCCGTGGGCAGAGTTCTGAAAAGCTCTCAGTTTCACGCTGCAATGGACACCTATTGCAAATTGTAGCCCACCAAAAGATGCAGTCACTAGTACAGTTTGTCTCAAAAATCGCGGTAAGTTCCCTATTGATTTTTTCCCTACATGATGGGAACATAACTGCTTTGTGAATAAGGCCCTTAACATCTCTCTATTAAAGACAGGAGATATGAGTCGCAATTATGATAATTAAATGTAATTACATTAAAATAATTAGCACTTTAGCTATCAATTGCTGTGCACTGCATGGCAATTAAAAACAGACCAAATTTCAGTATAATTTTTATTACTCCGTTCTTCATTCAAAACAGTAAATGGTAGAGAGTATTTTCTTTTCATGTGTGCTGTGCTCTCATTTTAATGGGCACTATCTTCATCTGAGTAGAATAAGTACTACCAGAGGTGACATAATTGTCAAAACATTACGATTTGGATTTTTTCCCAAAAGACTCAAGTAACTTATTTTAATATGTATACTTATGAGACTGTGAACAAAAGATGCCTGCCATCTAACTTTATGGTTTACCAGATCTCTTCTCATTAAAGATATTTAAATACAATTAAAATGGATGATAGGATCAAACTGAGTAAACAAACTTTTGAGTTTACTTTATTACTGATTGACTACGGCATTAAAAATACTTCAAGGTGCCAGTACCTTGCAAGACTTCAGCTGGACAGTTTGTACATATTTAATAGGAAAATGCGCTTCAGCATTTATAGAATCTAGCTCTTTGGTACAAAGCCAAACCAAAACAACATTATCTTTCTGGATAAAGAACATGAGGGCAAATGAGTGGGGCTTGAAGTGCTCAGAGCTGGGATTGATGAGCGAGAGACCTCTGGCACTCTGGGTAGAAGTGCACTTTGAAGCCGCCTCAGTGATGGGTGGTTTCCCCAGACCTGCCCATGGAAAGACATCTCTCCTCCTCCCATTTTTTTGAGCAGATCCTTCTTTTCTTACAAAATATCTTAGGCTACTGAAAGCGATTCCCCTCTGAAAAGAATCATAGAATCACAGAATGGTTTGGGTTGGAAGGGACCTTAAAGACCATCTAGTTCCACCTCCCCCCTTCCACGGACAGGGACATCCTCAACTAGACCAGGTTGCCCAAAGCCCCATCCAACCTGGCCTTGAACACTTCCAGGCAGGGGGCAGCCACAGCCCCTCTGGGCAACTTGTTCCAGTGCCTCACCACTCTAACAGTGAAGAATTTCTTCCTAAGAGACTAACCTTTGGTTTTCCTTACCTATCAACTGACACGAATCCACTGACCAGACCAAAATGTGGACAATAGGCAAAACAAATTCTTTACTTGCCAGTTACCAGTTCTCCAAATTCAACTAATAATGTAATCAAAATTCAAATTGAGGTCCTGTCTCAAATGATGTCGTAAGAAATGACAGCAATCCTGCTACAGCCAGTCACATTGGACTGATTTGATTTGGTGAATATAGGAATGACAACAGAAGAAAAAGAATATATTTATGTACCATTTCTGATTTAGATACTCGCAACCGGATTGGAAAGAATAAATCAAAAACAATTTGGAAAAAAGTTGCAGTTGTCATCCTTAAAATGACTATGTCAATAAAAATGCAGAAATGAGAAGGGGAGTCATTCTGCCATCACCCAGTGTACGTCACCTGTATAAACAGGTAACAGACACAGGAGAGATTACATTAAATTGCAGAATTTGCCTAGCAATGTAAACCCATATAAACACATAACGTGAAATAAAATTACACTCAAAGGAACCAAGGAAGAGACAGCTCTGAACTGAGCTGACCAGTATTTACTGTTACCAAGGTACCTGTAGATAAGCCCACTGCCTGAACACCACTTCTAAGCCTGTTTTAAGACCGCCCTTCTCCCATCTCATTTAGATGACAAGTACTGCAGGGCACAAAGTATTTACTTGTACGTATTTGTGCAGCACCCAGTACAATATGGCCCCATTTTGGTGTGACAATAGGTGCCACAACTCCAAACATGATTAATACCTACCCCTGGAAGACATTTCTGGCCACTTCATGAGACACTATCAGCATCATGAATTCTACAAGTCATTTGAAACATACTCATTAATCATTAATAGAGTAAATATTTACTAGTTTAGTGAGGCAACTAGGAATCCAATGTTCATCTGTGTTAAGAAAATCAATTCTTTAAATACTGTCTAAACACCTGCCTTAAATATAGGCTTGTATCATAAAAATAACTGTTCCCACACTGACACTCACATTACTCTCCACTTCAGAAAGACTTTCTGAGGCCAAACCATTAGCTGCTCACACTCTGCATCTTCTTTAAAGACTACAGCAGCATTAAGTACATGGCTGTTTCAAGTTGATTTACAGCACATACTCCACTTCTAATGGAGTGCTTATAGACCTGTGCTTTTAGGGGTTGCAGCACTTAAAGGCATTTTAAGAAATATTATCTGTCATTTCTTCTATGTATCACATTCAACTTCTGCCCTCTACAGCTACAGTCTTTACAGGCCTCTAAGGGAATTCTGGTTGATTGGCACAATTAGGGTGCACACAAGGACTAATGTCAATGCTCCCCTCTCAGAAAAATCTGAGAGGTAATGGGTCAAGAGAATAAACTGGTGGAGGACTGGGATGCTAGAGAATGACAGGGTGGGAAGAGAGAGAGAAGAGCAAGGGAGAGGGAATATCACTGGAGTTTCTTCAAGTCTTGGGTTTACAAAATGTAATCTTGCACTTGGTAACCTGAAACGAGTTAGGAGAGTACTGCTTTGGCTAACTGGCCAAGTACAGTTACTTGATTTTGAGCTTTTTTCAGTAGAACCTGATTTTTTAGTATAATGACAAAAACTTTAATTCAGGTTAAACCACTATTACTACTACTTTTGAAATTTTTGTTTAAAACTTTTTCATTAGACCAGACTTTCAAATGACAAAATGGAAAAAAACCCCTCTAAAATAAAACCTTTTTTACCGAGTTTAGTCCCCTAACTTAAGTCAATCTGTATAGCATCCATGACAATGCACAAGTCATTCTAGACTGCAACAGGTGGATGGCATTTAAATATTTTTATACAGACATGCACACAGAAACATCCGGTATCTAAATACAGAAACGCTTAAACAATAAAGTAGGTCAGGTATCATTAGCTTGCCAAGGCATATTGTTACATGGTCCACATCTAAAGTTATTTATGAATCAAATATTTCTAGGCGGTGTTGTTAAATAAAACCTTCATATCTCTCTCCAAAGTGAATCAAACCATTAATAAATCTAACTTAATATCTCATGTACATGGGTATCTTTCAAATCGAAGTTCATCTAAAAAAATAAAAAAAGAGGGAACATATCTCTGGAATATTATTGTTGGGTAATGCTTTTTGTTGACAACATTCATAGCACATTTTTAATTTACCTTCTTCATTTGCCTGTGCGGTAACTGGAATAAAACATAAGGTGATTGAACTAAATTACAAAGAATTCAGAATATGTAAATCTACACTTCTAAAAGTATGAAAAAACCCAAACCTGCAAAAAGGTAAGAAGAATAAGATACTAAAAAAATATAAGGTGGAACAGAAGGAATGGGTTTTGTTTGATACCAAAAAACAGGGACAGAAGAGCGATATAAAAAAATCCATCTCCGTCATGATAAAGAGGATGCTGTCCAATAGATGATGATGTACAAAAAGAAAATCAGCTTAAGCTGCAAGAAAGAGAATCAAGGTAAATAACAGGGAAAGCTCTTCCAATGTTTCAATGATGAAAGGCAGCAGTAAGAAGCCTGGAGTCTCCTTCAGTGGACGTTTTAAACACCTTAGACAAAACCTCTTTCAGGGCTGGTTTAAGCACAGTACATCCTGCATGAATGCCAGGAGCTGAATTAAATGATCTCTGGGGGTCCCTCCCAGCCTCACATTTCCATGAGCGCTATGATCTCTGCAGGTAACACATTAGAATATGCTATTAATCCCATTTCACATTCCATTTACAACTCTCCCTCAGGGAAGGAAAAAGGTAAATCCTGGATTTAAGTCACAGCCAACACCTGTAATAATCTTGTAGAGAGTTGAAAGGTGAAAATAAAATAGCCACAGAAGTGTTAACTCTGTGACCTACGCTTGCATCAAAGTAACACAAACTTAAGCAATGGAATATCATCATCACTGGTACTATCTGACACTGTATTTGCAGAATAACATACATAAATTTTGTGATGCTGTCCTTCAAATGTGGAGAAATATGTTTCACTCGGAGCCCTCCAGCCCGAGATGGCTACAGGACACACAGAGTCAATCAGGAATTTATCAGGTTGTGCTTCTGAGTGAGCACGGGGTTTTCACACATAGTTGCATATATTTGCCAAGCCCTCTTTATGTACAGCCAGCAATAGCTTCTGGTTCAGAAATCGATAGTTCTGTCGCACATTTGTTACAAGAAGTGATTATAATGCCCATTTTTCAATCATGAAAAAATAATCAATGCAAAAGGCCCGTAAAGGAGATTCAAAAGTTTATGGTAATAGCTGGGGCCAGAAAGAACCTTTATGAGCTCTGCAAAGAGAAGGGAAGGCATGTGAAGCTTCATCTTGTATAGCTGAAGTGTTTGTGCAGGTGAATATAACTGAACAGAAACTTATTTGCTTCTGAAATATATTTTTTAAAGGTACAGAACAAATAAGAACATGTACAAAAAGTCTCAACCTACTGTAGGCAGCCCACGATGTTATTCACGCAGCCTAACACGCGCTCACTAAAATAAAAATAAAAATGAAATCCTACCACTTACATTGAAATGAAAAGAAAACCACAAGTTTCATAGCCTAGGACTCTGCATTTCTCTTTTTATTAAGCCCTACATAGTAGTAAGCCTGTCTAGCACCGTATTTATTGATAATCTAAGAAATAAACAAGAATTTTAATCAAGGCACGCTTTCCAAATATTGTGTTGTTAATAGAAGATACTATTCAGATAGCTATTTCATGCTAAAGAACTGCATATTATTGCCATTCTTGCAACCTGAAAGTGCAAATGAGCATACTTAGATATGACGATTGAATTAAGGTGACTACATATCTATGAGAAAAACCCATAAATTTTTCTGCTACTGATATCTACCAGTTTAAGAATCCTTCGCAAGCAAAAAACCTCTGATGAGAATAAACTATGCTTATTAAATTTCCAAATGAGAGCAAAAGAAGAAAGACTTCATAAATACATGAGGATATATTTAATTTTTTTTTTTTTAATAAAAAATGCAAGTTAAAAAAAATCAGTATGAGAAAGAGCAAGGTGAAATATTAATGCAGAAACAATAATTGCCTAAATAGTCAAATATTAATGCAGAAACAATAATTGCCTAAATACAGAATTGGTAAACTGCAGGCAGGCAGACAAGCAGGAAGTCTGCAGAAATCAATCAGGTCACCTGGGATTCTTAGTGGTCCACCACAAAAATATCACTCTGATGCAAAAGGCAAATAAAGCTATCCTTCCATTCAGCTTTAGAAAGGCATCAGATTTTGTCCACTTTATTTTGGCCCCTCTAAGGTGCCACATTTCAGGAAGGATGTGAACCAGCTCAATAGAACCAAGAAAAGAGCAATGAGCTTTCAGCATCTAGAAAACATGATTTTAAAGAAAGCTTAAATATTCTGGACTTATTTAACTGCATAAAATGAAGACTGAGGTTGTGATAACAGTTTTCAGCTGTGTCAGAAGGCCACTTGAAGGACTACGGGATGACCTGTACTTTGTATCTATAGTGAGTAGAGCAAGGAAAACGTTTAGATTGCAAGAACGTTTAATATTAAGGAGAGTGAAGCATGAGGACTTATTTTCTGTATCCATCACTGAATCATCTATACAAATAGCTATTAGGAATGCTATTGATATTATTAATCTAGTCGTGTCAGGGACATGGTCTGAATAACTTCCAGAGTTCACTTGCAGTCCTATATATCTACGGAGGTCTTCTACATACTGCCAAGCACACACATCTGCGTCTTTAAAGAGGGACGTAGACAGAAATAGTTTTGTTCTTCAAATACACTTCGCTTTGTGTCTCTGGGACAGAGCAATCACCTTACCAAAGCTGTGTGAAGACCAAAATTACCATACAGTACATTTAAAAAAACAACAACAACAAAAGTGAATTTGGAAAAGCTCAAAGTTTCTATTTTTCCCCACGTAGTTTTTACAAAAGATAAAAACTGTAAGCTAAGACTTTAATGTTTTACATCATAATCCTGAAATCCTTTATCACGTAAAATTACCAAAACAAAGAGCAGCTTTGCCTAGCTCAGAATATACAGTTTAAAAAGTCTCTACTGAAAAAGCAGTCATGAAGCTTAGAACATAAGGAAAATAAGATGCTTCATTAATGTATACCAAAGCAAGCTGAACAGATATAACCATAAAAAAGATTTCTTGAATGTATTACATGGGTTGGCTTTGTTTTGTTTTCTGTTGGTTTTTTGTTTGGTTGGGTTTGTTAAAATAAACTAATGAACAGATCACCATACTTTTAATTCAAGAAACTTTCAAGTTGAGTTATGGGAAATATAGAGAAGAAGAATTAAATGAATGAGAAATGGTCAGGTGAGGGGAAAAAAACCCCAACAAATTAAATACTTGTAAATATATAACAGGCATTCTGTACAGATGAGTAGGTCGATTATTTGCACTAGGTTTTTTAGGAGAGAAGCGGAGGTGGGCTGAAGCTACATCACGGGAAATGTAGGTCAGTTATTGGGAAAGCATTATTCTAGAAAAACATTAAGCATGAGGAAAAGTTTTTAAGAGAAACTAAATTTCACTGAAAGATTTTACCCTGACTTTAAAGATTTAATCAAACTTGAATGAATAGATTTGATAAAACAGGAACTAACCTTCACTTTCTCTCATCGTAAATATTTATTATTCTGTAATTGAACTGAAAAAAAAAGTTTTAAAATGTTCTGTGTTCGTTTCCCATGCTTTTGTTCTTTATTGTCACAGATACTTTAGTCCAGCAAATTAAGATTCATGTCATATCATTCAGGTATCTGTACATACTAGTGAAACATTTTGGAACTAATTAAACGTAACAAGGAAAAAAGGAAGTTACTAAGTATAGGGACTAACATTTCTTAACATTTTTCTAGTTAAAAGTTTAAAAATCTACTATACTTGAACAAATATGTGACCATTTATTGAGTTCAAAATAATATACAACTGTCATATATTCAGTTAACAGTGAACTTAGGCACAATACCACATTTGTATTATGGTATTAACCTACTCATTACAAAGGAGCAAAATCGAAAACAAAATTCTTAAGCAAGCTAGACAAGAAATAAATGGGGTAGCACTTAATATTCATTTGAAAAAAAATATATTTCTTTCTTAAACTTGGCTTTTGGTAATCATTCCCTGAGCCATTAAAATTAACCGTGTATTACGAAGTACAAACTGTGGAACTTCTTGGCATGTGAAATTTCCATTCACTGCAAAACAGTGCCTATTGTTAGAGAAGTAGAAAGTGACCTAAATTTTACAGTTTCATCTGTATTTTGTCTGGCAAATGAATCTACATACTTGCTTCTTTTTAAATAGGTATGAGTTATTTAGGTAGATTAGCAGACAATCTTGAAGCTAACCAACACACAGACAAACATATCACCACCTGTTCTACGTAAAAAGAAATGAACATCATCTGGAGTACAGCAGCATCTTCCGACTTAGGTATCTACTACTTTGCCCCCTTCAAATTGTGCCTCTGTGAGTGGATGAGAAGATAAACAGAACTGACATGTCTCTGCATGTACTCATTGACTCTACGGCAACATGCAGATATGGCCATACAGCAGATAGCCAAATGATCTTTAGGGGTCTATTCACACTTCAAAGTTTTGCACAAACATATGCGAACCAATAGAAAACTAAAATAAGCGTAACACCCACCACATGCATGCACCACTGAGTTCATATTACCCTAGTGAGTTAGTGTTACTATTATATATTTTTATTATAAAATATTATATAAACATGTCTGTGTTGGTATGTTACACATTATACATGTTTACATTATGTTTATAACAAATTATATTAATCTTGCTATTTTCTTTTTGGAAGCATCTACAATTCCTTTCTCCATTTTTAATTGTTGACATCTTACAAAATAAACCCTGAACTTCTGGATTTTTGCAAGTTAGGCTGCTGAGAAGCTAATGTCATGCTCCTCTAACACAAGCCATGTATCACAAGAACCACATAGTATTTTTCAGCACTCGCTCACGAAGCAGCTTGCCTAAAGCAAGGTCATACAGAGTCATTATATTAGAGAATCCTTCTGCATGAACATGTTAGCTATGTGGTGTGTCACTTTACGTTTATAGCAGCATTACTCCAAGTTTGATGTAAATTTTATGACCCAGAAGGTTATATCACTTAGGCATTCTGTCAAACATCTTCAGACAGATTAGTCAAGCTACTTTTTGACAGAAGAAAGCAAAGCCTGCACACAGTAGGAAGACCAAAGGGCCTTTGCTGTTGTTTTGGTATGGTTTGCCCCCAAAGGATGGAGCACTCCGGCTGGTTTAGTTAAGGAGTTGCTGGAGCCATGCACACGGAGCACTCCGTGACCCTCTTTTGGAAGTCACTTCTAAAGGTTAAGCCACATTTGAAAAGCCATGCAATGTAGTATCTACAGTCTAAAATAATGTTAAACGACAAGTGGCATCCTTTCTGCTGCATCACTTCACAAGTCAGCTGTTGGAGAATCATGAATCATTTCTGCTGCACTGGGACAATGCCAGAAGCGCTGCCTTTCCAGTTCTCTCTGCCAAAGGAAGGGAGAAAATAAATAGATACATACCTACACACTGAGGCAGTTCTTCCCTGTGTACTAGTGCCAAGATTGGTAAATAGGCAGATGCCAAGATAAATTCAATACAGAATTGGAAAGAATGTTTATCCTACAGCTCATAACAAGCAACTGATCAAAAAGACTATTAGACCATTATGAGAGCGTTTTCATGCATCTTTTGCCTCATTTTGTGTTTCTATCTTTTTATCATTGGACATTAATTTCTCACCACACCTAAATTTATCAGTTTCTAAGTCGCTGACAGCCAGAGGATATTTAGGTCTAACTCAGGGAATTACATTTCCATTAGCCCCAGTCCTGTGCACACTAACATAAACAGCAGCATGCAGGGAAATGAGCTATTAGTCTGCAACACAGCACTGAAAAATAGAGTTGATCATTTTGGTAGAAACTATCTGTTATGCCATGGAACAGTCCAGACACCTGTAAGATGAAGAAGGGTTGGAAGCACTTCAAGCATACTAGCACAGAACAGGCACAAAGCCTTTCTTTCTGGATGAACTTTTGATATATTTTCAGAACTGTGTGACCAACTACCCTGAAGGGCTTGCTAGTGGATGCTAAATAAAATTAATAGTATGTGGTAGAGCTTTTGACATGGAATGAAAAACCTCAGATGGTACTGATGATGTACTAAACATCAGAGAACAGAGATAAAAGACCGTATTTCTGGGTAGAGGATTTTATTTTACAGATACCGAATGCATGACCACTTGTCCTAAATCTAACTGATTTAAAATAAAATTAATAGCTAGAAAAGACAGAAGCAAAGTATAAAGCTATAAATGCAGTACTGACACAACAATAAATTCCATAATATAAGAGATTCCTCTTGTGAAGCAGGTTTAACTCGTTCTGTGCAAGTGACTGGCCATTTTAAACAGTTTTGAGACCAAATCAAACAAAACTGAGCAAAAGACGACATAAGTTGTTTCACACACGTAACCTA
This sequence comes from Aramus guarauna, assembly GCA_013400195.1. Classification (NCBI taxonomy): domain Eukaryota; kingdom Metazoa; phylum Chordata; class Aves; order Gruiformes; family Aramidae; genus Aramus; species Aramus guarauna. The sequence goes on along the minus strand of VXBL01000377.1, from coordinate 421,967 downwards.
CTGGAAAGAAAACCTACATACGCACACAAACACACCTCTGCAACCACATAAAAATGTCTGCTTCATTACAGGAGAAGCAGTGAGCAAGAATGTTAAAGCTGCTGTAAGCTCCACCTTACTAGATAATAAAATGGTATTTGATTCCTGTGTATCAAAATTCTGGAAAAACTCAGAAACCCACAGAAATTTAAATATAGTTATTTTTAAACAACAAAAAAAATCCCAGAAAAAACTTACACCTCTCTCATCCTTGACCACCATCAGGTGGTTCAAGTTAATTTCTCTTGCTAGAGAAACATTAGTATCACAGAATCACATTTAGGAAAAACTTGTGTTTATCTGTATGACATAGGTATTTTTCTTTATATTATGAACATGTCTCATATGAACTCGCATATGAAAATGCAGTTAAGAGATCTTGCAAAATTCAGTTCATTTATCCTGTTCACTGTTCTCCCTGCTTCTTCAAATATGCCTTTCTTGAGCTATTTTCTTTCCATTTCATGAACAAGTAGCAGTAGACCCAAAATATCTTTTGCCTGATACTGCTCAGCAGATTCATTTCCGTGCATATTCATATTTAATCAAGATTCTGTCACTTGCAGTATCAGTATTAACCACTGCCCTTTTCCCTTCTGAGCACAATTATGAACGATTAACAAGACTCACAGTTCATTACAGACTTGTAATACAAGCTATTTTTCCCGTGATTTGTTTTGTACATCCAGCATTATGCAAGGCTGGTGTGGTACTTCACAGCAAAACGTTATTAGTACTCTAACTTTGCTACCTTTTCATTGTCTTCGATTATTGGAACATAGGGCATTGACGAATAACTATGATGAAATAAGAGCCAGGATGTAAAATGGAATCCAAAGACCACAGCATGGGGGAAGACACAAAACACCCTATAAGCTGATGCTAAGGACTTCTTTTTAGAAACCAGAATTTTAACCAAATTTTAATTTGGTATATCTGGAAGGACTAACATCCCCTGAACAGCACACAGTTTGTATAATCACTGGTAGTTTCTGATGCCATACCACTACTTAAGGAATAAAGCCAAACCCAAAAACCTGACAAATCTACATAAGCTCAGCCTCACATTCCCACTTCTCCATCAAGGACAACAGATGTGTGAGAAATATCATGACTCAGAGCATTGTATGTTTTATACGTTTGTAAAATTTTTGTTGTGACAGAGTGCCTTGCAATATTTGAAACTACTCTGTGTTATTAAAGCATTGTACATGTAATAGCTTGTAAGTCTGTGAGGTAAGAAGATGACAAAGTAGTACCTCTACAATACTTCAGGCTGAATGCCCCTTCCTTTTTAAAAGTCAGTTTTGCTCAGCTTAACTAACTCCTGTGAAGTGTGGTGCATCTGCAGTGGCTTCAGAGCACGACTGGTGATATAAATATAGGAGCATTCAAGCATTTGAAGATACATCAGAAGTGTGCTTGGCTCCAATTATTCCTTGTGGATTTGCTAACAAGCAAAGAGTAAGGAAAAATATTAACGTCCAGAGACACATGTAAGCTTAACATGTGTGCCAGAATCTGTCTTTCTTGCCATTGTCATGCAGACTAGGACATGGAAAGGTCCTTACCAGGATGTAACTGAAAAAAGGAAACAGAATTTCACTGTGAAGCCAGGGTGTAAGATATGTGTCCCTAGAAGAGGAAACATTTGGCAAAATGCTCCACTGAAGATAGCTCAGGCCTCTAGTAGACATGTCCAATGAAGTACCTTTGGAAGAGGACTATGTTGCAGGGATGGAGAAATGGGAGAGCAGAAAAATACCGCTCTTCTCTGTAGGATTCCAGGTACTCAAACTTTCCTTCAGAAACCTGTCAAGAATTCAGGACAGAAACTATGCTTATCAAATACCACTTAATGTTTCTCTTACGAGCTCGGTTAGTAGCTGTGCTCTTCAGAAATGTCCAAGCTACTATCCCCTTGCTGTTATATTTAAGGAAAAAGAATGAGGTAGGGATTATGCAGGCACAGCATGATTCACTCAGACATATTCTACTCACAGCTACCACCATGTAAATAATCACTAACACTTGGAAAGAAAAACGCACACGTGCACCCAACCAAATCCATTTATTTTTCTGTTGAAAGAGGTTTGAAATTGGGTAACTAAAGATATTATTAATACCATGATAAGGTTCTGCAAAAGTAGTTCAGATCCTTACAGAACACTTCTGAAAATGAAGAAACGAAAATAACATAATCATTCACATAAAATGAATACTTCCTTTCTGGCTGATAGGATTGCCTCCTAAGGCTTCTGATTAACTCCTGAACAAGATTTAGCTACTGTTTCCTTACAATCAAACAGCCTGTTCTGGAAGAATTTGCTAAACTGCTAAACATCTGCTAACATCTTCTGAACATCTCCTAAACATCTGCTAAACTTTACGACTCCTCTGCGCCTGTGATCACTTCAGAGCTCAGTCACATCTCTGCCAATCTGCTTCAACAGATTGCTCTGCTATAAAATGAAACTCTGCATAAACCGATGAAGGAACTGCAGCCACAACCTCTAGGGACTGGAAGTAGTGGGTTTGGGTGTGCATCTTCTTTTTTCATAAAACAATATTCAGGAACAAATCAGCACTTACTGAACACACAGTTTCTGATGGCACACTGTTGGACTGTCCTAACTTTGGGGTAATTTGACGGGTTTGGCATTGAATATGCCTGTTGTTGCAGTTTTTAAGCTCTTCTGTTGTTTTTTTAGTACTTAGGAATGAAAGGTGAGAAAAGAGTGTCAGAGGAAACCCCAAATGTATGCAGCTGTCAGCAAATTTCAGGTATAAGATACCCAGATGCAATCCAAAATAGGACATTTTCATCATACTTTTTCTCATATGCAGCATTAATCACATATATTTATTTACAGCATTTCTTTGGAACTGTTACATTTTTAAAAACTTATTAGCAAAGGCAGTGATGAAAAAATGTTAGATTTTTTTGACAACTTCTTCTAAATAATTGCTTTCTGAAAAGAACTACATCCAATAGTCCAGATCTAATCCACTACCACTAAAGCACAAGAATATTCAGTTTAAGTCCATTACCACTGACAAAGAGAAAATTGTCGTATTAGGAGCAAAGATAGATACAGTCATCACCATATATCTCATGAAATCTTCAGTTCAAACTTTTTGGAAAATCTAGCATTAATTCATTTGGCAAACACTGGCCATGCAATGTAATAAACTGTGGCTTGATTTAGGTTCAGTATGGAGTACTTGTACAGCAACAAAAATGTATTTCTGATGGGATTAATTCACAGATTCTAGCAGTAGCTGGAATTTATGTTAACAAACCACTTTTCCCATTTCAGCTTTTAGCCAAATGGAAACCTTACAAGTAAATAGTATAATGGAAATGAGGCATTGTAAAATTTCAGCATTTCTATTATTATATTTCATCCTTTAATGGCTGCACAAGAATTTTGCTAAGTGAAACAACTTTTTGACTCAAGTTTCAATAGCTTAAATAGTTCCTCTGAAGCTGGTCTAATTTTAGGCTCCTTTGCAGTCTTTAGTGCTCCAAGTGAAACTAGCATTTATTTATTTATTCTTTTGTTCTCCCTGATTGCACAAATCTACAGTGTCATAGTAAGAAAGAGCTACAGAACATTTTAATAATGTGGAAGCATTTCACTTGAAACTGTGAGATTAATTGCTAAAGATAATTTAAATGGAGCCGCTGAACCAAAGTCCTAGACAGCTTGTACTGTAGGCTGAGCTTAAGGCCTCAGGCTTTATAAAAAGTTTGAATTAATCTGGAGTGTGGATCTGACTCCTCCTACACTGCAAGAAATCTAACGCCGATCAGCTGCTTGAATATTATCCTTTTCCTCAACTGTCACAGCACTTATTCTCTGTTACACAGACACTATTTATACGTATTTATTACTTTAATTTTCTACTGCTTCAACTATTTTCAGTAGCTTGAGAAGTTTCTTGTCACGCACCACTGCTCTCGCAACCAAAACCAAGTTTCTCTGCACCAGTTTTACGACCATTTCAAAGCACTTTTACCCTATAGTTTTGTTTCCATTCATTTGGGACCTGATCCTGCTCTCACTGCAACGTCAGCAGCAGCTTTGGCGTTAGCACGAACATACAGATGTATCTTTCTTCTACGTATGCTTTTCCACCACTAGTTGGTGCAACTTACCTTGTCGTGGTGTGGTGGCTGCGTGCCTTGTCGGGCCAGACTAAAATGTTGCACCCTGGCCCTCCAGGTTGGGGGTTTTGTTCTGGGCTAACAACCCAATCGTGTAAAAAACAAAATCTGTTACAGAAATTGCAACAACACTATCCCACCAGGTTCGGTGGGATAGTGTTGTTGCAGCCCTATGCTCCTCGAGGGGTAACAAGGACCAAACAACAACAAACATGTATGCTTTTTCCTCATTTCCTTTCCAATAGCAGGATGTTATGCCCAGGTTTACTTTTAGTTTTCCTCTTAGTATTTAATGAAATTCTTTAATTTTTTGCACTTGAATTTTTTTCTAAAAAGTCCACACAAAGGGTAGCCAGTGTTTTGGGTTTTTTTCTAGAAGTCTAGAAAATATTGACTCTACAGACATGCCATCCTCCTCTTTTCCTGCTCTATTTCCCTTAACTGTTCTTTGTAGCATTTTTCCACTGATCTTGTTTCTAAAGACAGTGTGTGATAAATGACTTAGTATGAAAAAGTTTCACAACAACCATTGTTTCCTCTATGATTATTCTTTTCAACAAAACTAGAAATAGCAGCAGTATTCTTGTTCAGGATTTGACTAGATCCATGTAAAACTTAAAGAAGTGATCAGACACATCATGTACCACTACTCTGTAATAATGTAAACCTTTCCTCAGAATTAAATACTACAAGAAGTGTCCATGAAGCCATCATGTTTTTCTTCCAAAAACAAACTATTTGAATTCACATGATCACACCAGTATTTTCAACTTTGTCTGTGCCTTAGACACCATTGTGTTGAGGTACGTTACTAGCAATAAGTTGACCGTTACCAGAGTGACACCTTCAAGTGACCCCAAATTCTTTCTTTATTAAAAAGGCATTTTGATTAGGTTTAATTATACAGCAATTATGAAAGCTACTGTAATTACTGAAACATACTTACTAATCAGAGTGCAGAACTGGTGGTAATCTTGTTTCTCTTTTTATTAGTCAAAAAAGAAACTTAAGGAGCTGATTCTGAACTCTGTAAAAGTTCTCCTGTATAATTGAGCCAGAAGTTATCTTTAAAATGCAGATTTTTTGTTGTTGTTGTTGACCGGAATGTTTGTTCACAATTGTCTGCACAAATTTCTGTCGCCAGTTCAGTATCTGAGACATTATACACACTTACTGCTCTGTAATAAAATTTTCTTACACGGCCTTTTGTCATTCACAGCACAGTTTTTACCATCAGAACGTAAGTAGTAAAACCACCTATACCTACAAACCCATTCACCCTAAATATGTAATGAATATAAAACTTTTTAATATATTTTCTATCGTTCTGTGTATTCTATTATAAAAAATGAATTACGTCTCTATTGAAGAACACATTCTATTCACAACAACAAAAAGTGTTTCCTCTCTAAAAAAAAAAAGGAAGAAAAAACCCTTGCATTCTCATCCTCTGCGCTTCAGACAGCACAGTGGTATTTAGTGTACCAATTTTAGAAAATTTATGCTCTCTGATTACAGTCAATATGTGACAAACTCAAGATCAGTAATATTTACTAACGTAAGTCCTGCCATTTGTTAGACATGGATGATTTTCCATTTGACCCTAGAAGGATCTTGAAATGCCTCTTTGACCAGAGAGCCCATGGATCTCTGGAATGACCATTGAAAGGGTAAAAGAAATTATCCAACTCCAATTCCTTTACAGTTATCTCTACTAGTATTTTTCAATCATTTTGTCCAGTACAGTATCAAATGCACTAAGTAACCATGCTCTGTCATTGCATTTGGGAGACTGTTCCACAGTGAGTTTCACTAGCTTATCAGGTCACTGTCCATAACATTTCTGCAACAGCATTTAAAAAAAAAAAAAAAAAAAAAGACAAAAAAATCACCTAGTTACTTCATGCAGGCAATCCATGTGTGTGAATTTATCTTTGCATTTTACAGCCTTCACTTATTTGTAAATGCTGCCTGTTACTACTTCTCTGTGCCTGACAAACCAGTCTCCAGAGGGGCTGCTCTTGCTCACCCAACAGGTTACCCTTGAAATCCTTTTGATGGAGGAAGTCTGGTCACTTTTAGCTGTTTTAGAAAGAAGCAGCCCCATGATACTTTTTCAAGTGCTCTGGAGTCCACCACAGTCTTATAATCTAGGCAAGAAGATCCAAAAAACACCCACAGATCAGGTGAATCGGAATTTGTTGCTTTGGTTAATCCCAAAGGAAGTTAATTTAAAAATGTTAAATATGTTTTCATAAACAAATGCTCTGAAAAAAATTATTATGACATTTCAAAATAAAATATCTCCCTCCTTTTTAATCCAAATTAATCAAATAAGTTAATCCAAAAATAAACTGTTTTCAAGTATCAAACTGATATTGAAATTTTTATTTTTAAATTGGTTCACACTAGCAGGATGCCAATATTGCGATTTATAGTAAAGACAATCCAAATTAAAGAAAAATCAAATGGATATCACATGTTAGGTCTAAACTACTTTAGTAAGAAAAATCTTTTATCACCTTAGAACAGTATTACTTAATCCTTAAAACCACAGAAGGCAAAGGAAATAGGTGTAGGTTTATTTAATTTAATTCAAAGGGTATTATTCTCTAAATTTTTTGAGTCACCTAAAATGTTGAATTGACAAAATTTAATGGTCTTTAAAAAAAAACCCCAAAAAACCCAAACAACCCTCCCCCCCCCAAAAAAAAAAAACCAAAACCAAAACCCAAACCACCGAACAACCAAACCAAAAAAACCAAACGAAACACAACAAAAAACCCCGAACCTGAAAATCCAACAGACTCCACGGGAGTATTTTACCTGGGGGGAGCTCTCCATTACAGAAGAAGAAAACACAGAAATCTTAGTGTATCTTCCCATACCTACACAGCCTGGCTCATAAAATAGGTGGAGGCTTATCAAAGAAATTTCTAACCAATCCCTTCATGCAGTTTAATTTTAGCATTTCCCCCCTTTTCTTATTCCTAAAATTTATACCTAAAACTATGGTGATTGGAATAATTTTCTTCTACTGTGTGTATCTAAACACTAAGAAAGCTCTTATTTAAACATTACCTTATTATATTACGTATTGTGCTTCTAATTCTTGATTCAAAGAGCATCAAATATAGGGTTAAGTGAAGCATAACTGGGAAGTACATATCTGACTATGGGAATGTGAAGGTAGCCTTTTCAAAGGAGAAAACAGCTTCAAAATCATTAATTTCCTACGAAAACCTTGAGGGGAAGGGTGTTGAGGGTGGAGGTTACTATCTGTGATTCCGACATAGAACTAAGAGAGAATAAACAGATGAGAACGGGCACGAGATCAGTATCGGCGACCACCACCGTTTTCATACTGACATTTCAGTTGTTGAGAGCAGAAACCCCAAGGTAATATCTGCCTCGGTCTGGCACTTCAGCCGACAACACAATCATCTTATCTTCACTTCCTGCCATCATAATTCAAGTATATTCAAGCAGAAGTGAGGAGTCCCCCGGTGATTTAACAGTGGAATCAAATTCCTGGAAGATTACAAATCTTTCTAAAACCTAATGACCCAGTCAAAAAGTCTTTCTATAAACAAGATACTTGAGCTTGTGGATATTAATTGGTGTAGACTATCAAAGTCAAATGCATTAGCTGTTTCTAAAAGCATCATCTGCAAAACCAGTAACTGTTGATGTGTCTATAAGATTTTCCGCCTCAGCAGTAGCAGGGAATTTTGAGCAAAAGTAGAATGAAAGAGCTTCTCAGTCTAACTATATTTTATTGAAATAGTTATAAAAGTTGCTGTTTATTATTTGGAAGTTGGAGAGAATAAAAAAAAATATAAATTAAGTCAGTAGGTTCAATTGTATAAATAATAGCATCCATTATTCTTTCACTCTTATTTCTGTGAAAGTCACAGAAGTAAACTACTACAAGAAGTTGCCAGACATTAATTTTACAAGAATGTAAAAGAACAGCCAAGCCTGCTGTCTCAATCAGCTTCAGATCATGGGAGAATTTCAGTAGCTTCTTTGAGCAGTTGTACAGACCAAATGGCATTTTCGTGAACTATAAATCCTGCTTACTGATTTTGGCCTTTATAATTTAAAAAGCGCTCACAGAACACTGGTAATATAAAGAAAACAAACCAAAAGATTACCTTTGACTTTTAGGTAAAACTGCACAACTTAATCAGGGAGATAACACTTCTCTAACCCTAAATTCATTGACCTGACAGCAGTTTTTGTCTCAAATAAGTTTTTTTTTCTTTCATTTCAATTCTTCTCCTACAGATGCTAACTTTGTTGAGGCAGCCTGTTTATTCAACGCATACTGCTTCTATTATTATTATTACTAGCTATACTGCAACAGTGCCCAGATGTCCCAGGCTCAGGCCAGGATGCCCTGGAAAAAGGCACACTTGCCACAAAGCTCTTCTCTTCAAAACGTAAAAGACAAAAGATGTGCAGTGGCACGCTGGGCTGCCTGCAGAGTTTGAAAGAGGGATGTCAAGGAGGATAACAAGGAAAGCTCGAGATATTCCTGGAGAGTTGCATCCAGCTGAGGGAGGCAACAAAAGGAAAACTCTGCAGGCATTGGGTTGAAAACCTAAGTGGACAAGAAGAGCTGGCATCGTGGGACACAGAAAGCCACCCTTCCTACACGGCACAAGCAAGCACAAGGGTAGTGCAGACAGGCTCTACAGACCTTCATAGGTAAAAGCAGGGTTTGGGGGTTTGTTTTGTAGGATACACAAGACAAAAAGACTGAAATGACAATATGGACAAACACTGCACTATGGCAATTGGCTTTGCAGCATCTTGGTGTCTCTGAGCAGAGAAGACAGCCTTTGTTGTCCAAAGAGCCATGCAGTAAATGAGTTGGAGAGACTTTAGAAGACCGTTGGAAGAGGGGTTTACTTATCAGACAGAAGTGACTGCACCATAGACATTTCATGCCAAGAGAATATTCAAGACTTAGCTACAGCCTGAGGATGAGAAAAGTCCAAGACAAAGATGTTGACTAGAATGAAGAGAAGAGTAACAATAAAAATACGCAAGGATGAAAAACGCAAACAGTAGCTAAGTACTGGTGGAGGAGAACTAGTAACGCTGAGTTTAATTTATTGAAAAATGTCAGAAAGTAGACATTTTAATTTGGTGCAGAAAGACAGAGGGCAGATTTAGCAAACACCTGTGTCTGCCTTCCTGTCCTTCCCTGTTGTAAGGCAGCACTGAATTTGTACAGGTGTACCTTGCACAAAACAGTAAGTTTGGCAAAGTTATGAAAAGACCATCTTTATAATAGGAACTGGAAGCCAGCGCTATTTGCATTCTACTTGTTTGCATTTTTGATTATCATACAGCTACAGGAAGGGAACTTAACAGAAATAGCTCCTGTGAAATAATTAGGTATAAAAGCATCTAACTGATAAAGGAAAAAAAAATCTATATATACAACTCTCAACGTCACAAGAGACTAGTATACCTTTCCCAAAGTTGCAAAGTAATAAGATTTTAAAATTTGTTCCTCAGAAGGATTATAATACCATTAGTCTTAGGGAATTCAACTTTTTTTTTTTAAAAAAGAGACAATAAAAGCTCTGCTCTCTCTAGCTGCAGTCTAACTCTGAAATAGAACTTTGGAAGCACAGTAAAATGGTGAATAAGCAATGCAATCTCAATGGTAATTTTTCAATATCTAAGGCAGCAGGTTTGTACTAAAATGTTCAGTGAAGCATCCTTCTAACAAGATTTTGATAAAAAAATGTACTCTCATTTTTGCACCCTATCTCAAAGAATATGCTTGAGAATTAAAGTTTTCGGAGGGTTGAAATTTCAGACAGACATTTCAGATTTTTTGAAAAGAAAACTTCAGTTAATTTTGAGGCAGAGTTTCTTTGCTCTTAAGTATTACCTCCATTATTTCTTGTAATCTGGAAATTCAGAAGCTGGCGAAGTACAGAAAATTTAGAATCTGCTTTATTTCAGATATCCTTTCTTAGTTTCTTCATTAGGAAGACACCCTAACAAAGTTACTGACATCTCTTCTATATTTTATGAAGCTGAAGTTAATATGTAGTTTTAATGAAGACGCTATAATTTTTTCTCCCACATGCCCACTCATGGTAGGTTCTTTTCTGCTTTAAATGAGATGTGTTATTTTTCCTCAATTCACTTTTCACTTCCTTCCTACAGGGAATAAAATGTGGAACTGGACATTTCAAGAACAGCATCTAAACGGAGAGCAGCCTACTTCTCTAGTCTCCTTGGCTATGTACTGCTAAATAAAAGCAGTCCCTGATGCCTAATGGTTCTTACTGGCTTTATCACACTGCTTAAACTGCACAGGATTTATTTTTGGAGAGAGCTTGCTGAGATCCAGAGTTAAATCATAGAACGAGCTGACGCTTAAGTACTATGGGTAGCCAGGAGCTCGATGTGCCAGCTAACTCCCCTTGTTCCTGGGTTTTTGTGCCACGCGGAGCCATCGGGAATTAAAGCCATTTTGATGTGGAACAAATTCTTCAGAAATTCTGTGGGAGATTAAGATTGTATGCACAACCTAAGAAACCTTCAGCTATACAAAACAGTGACAAAAGCCTATGTGCTGTTGCAAAATACTTTGTTTCCAACAGCCATTGAGACATTGTTGAAAATACCTAGGTAGAGTGGAGAAGAGGGATACGGCAACCAGACTGTGTTTTGGATGTTGCACAGCTAAGGGGAGATAGACTGTGAAAGCTACGTTACATTCAGCTGCAGGCTGGTCAAACTTTACGGATGGCTTTGCAGCAAGGGCTGGAGAAGGCTGCCTCTCCTCAGCCCAAACTATCAGACCCTCCCACCCTGAGGAGGGAGCAGGCTGGAGGGTTCTGCTGTATCAGGCAAGGAAGCTTTGCTGAAGCCCTCCCAGCTCCACCTCGCCACTTCCCCTCAAACTTTTTGCTTACGCATTTCTATGCTGTGGACACAAGGGTGTATGCAGTTCTCCTTATCACCTCTGAAGTGGGATTTGCTGGGGTGGTAAGCAGTAAGTGCTCCAGCTGGGCTGTGCAGGAGGGTCACGGGTTCCAGGAAACACTGCTGCTCATCCCAGTTCTGCCCCTGCTGGCCACAGTCCTCAGTAGAGGATGGATGGATGGATGGATGGATGGGTCTCACGATGAGATGAATAACAAAGACAGTGTGTCTGAAAGAAGCCCACACTAGCTCAGAAAAAAATTGCTGGCATTTAGATTTCTTAAATATATGAAATATTAATATGAAGTATTTCCTGGGGCATTCTTTTACACTCTTGAGCTTTACCTATGAAAACAGAGCCTTATGGCTCTTTTCCACAATACAGTGGGAAATTAAGTGATATAAAGATCAGCTGATGCACATTCTGCAGTTTGAGCAGGAAGCACTGTGAAACAGCAAAATGAAATCAGGATTTTAACATACTTTTTTTTTAGATACAAATTCCTTTCTTTTAGATTTGAAACCCTTCTCTATTTAGCAAGAAAAAGCAACATTTTAACTGCATAATACTTTTACATATGTTAATTGCATCTTCTTAATTAAATAGTGATTTGAAACATGAAAAATGTCTCTCCTGAGATATCAAAAGTGAAGAACGATGAGAAATAAAAATTTTGACATTTTGTCACAGTCCTGGAAGACCAATGCTAATCTGTCCTATGAAGTAAAATAATATTATCCTAACGTTATAAACAGGTAACAAGACTTACCTTGCGAGTATATGTTACAATGAAATCAAATCTTTTAGGGGCCAAGGCTCAGAAAAACGAGTAAGTGATAAGGAACGTTGTCAAAAGCTTGCTTCCCTTGTTCTAAAGATAGCAATGTTAACAGAAGAAAACCAAATCAGTAAAGATAATAATAAAACCCCCCTGGCACGTATCATAAAATTTGAGATTAATAAAACCTCTGGAATACATCTGATAAAATCCCACTGATGTAAAATTTTTGGTTCCAATATGATAAAAATACTTCAAGCCTAGAACAGAGATAACGACTATCACATAAAGTATAAATCTTTTAAATCACTCTCTGGTTGAATGAAGTATTTCTTCCCAAGAAGAAAGGAGCACTGCATGTGTGAGTATACACAAAAAAATGCATGTTCATATATGTGTATAAATATAGACACATATGTATATAAATACATGCTGTTAGTCTTAATTGTGAAGATGCTTTTCACCCATACTTAAAATGTCCATATTAAAAATGAGTAATGAAATTATCATAAGTAAATGAGCACTAATGAAAACTTCGGCATATCATTATATATTACACTATGCATATTCTTAGCACAGTGATGATCACGCTGGTTTCTCAGCAAGTCCTTAAAGTTCATGAGTCAAGATGATTCTGTAGTTGTAAAACTGCAATGCCCTAGTTGGTATAGATTCTTCTTTTGTGAAGGATTCATGTGAAAGAGGAAATAGTAAATACAAAATGAAAGTTTTCTGGAGTTATTAGGGTAGTTCCTCCCTCTTAGGAGATCAGTACAAGACACTGTAAACTTGTTTTAACATCCTTTACAGTGGGTTTTTTTAGGCATAAACATAACACTAAATAGTCTCTAAGCAGTTTTGATGGTTTTAATAATAATATTTTTGCATTTCTCCATTAAATCACTAGTCTGTACTTTTAACCTTCGTTTTAATGTAGTTTGTAGTGTACATTTTCTAATCACTCTTTAAGACCTAATTAATTTACATAGGAATACTATGTAAAAACCCTGCAAAAATATTAATAAAAAAAACTAGGAAAGAATTTAGAGGCATCATCAGTACCCATAAGCAGTAACCACAGTACAATAACTCAGTAAGCTGGCTTCACAGCTGCTCGCTCTCTGTCATCAAAGGAATGCTAAGCAACTCAAGTACATTGATAAATACAGCATTTCATTTATAATCATTTAATTGGTCTGTATCATTTGGAGTAGAAGTAGGGGTGGAAACTAGGCCAAGAGAGCTTCATTCTTGAACCTCAATACTCCTTTTTGCTGATAAAAAAGGCAAGTCAAAGCAAGTCAAACGCAGTCAGAGCCACCAAGTACATATATAGCTAAATCTTGCATTTGATGTTTTTTTCATATTATGCTGGTTGTTTAGGAATCAAACCTATAGCAGCTGATAAAATTTTAACAAATGAAATTGTTTGATGAATAAAAACTTTGTGCAATGTATGTGAATAGCTCAACAATTAAAGAGTTAGGAGGCAGATGGGTAAGGTGAGGTCAACACAACAAAATTATATAAATACATCTCACTTCTGTATAAAGTAGAAGTAAAACAGTATCAAAAGAGCCCGGCATATTTTAAATCTGAGTGTATCTGTCTGGTTAGCAGAAGTTTTATTTGTTATTTCCCCTATTTTAACCCTAACCATCTCTCATTTAGTCTAATAGAATACAAATAGCAATACGGGAAAGTGCAACACTAGTGAAAAACAAAACATTTGCAAGATGTTCAACACCAGTCAATTCAATTACACTTTCTTGTTCTTCACGGTAAACAATTACATCATTCTTCCAGTATTAGGTGAAAAACTATGATATTGTCACTGCAGGATCCAACAAATACAATTAGGATTAAATTATTCTCACTTCAGTGACAGCTCAACAGAGAAAACTGCATGCATTTGGATTACTACAAACAGGTTGAAATCAATTAGAATTGATCAGTGATAATATAATTTTCAAAATTATCAAAGAAAAAAGTGCAGTACACTGTTCCAACACCAAGAATATTCTGTCTAGCTCTACTGATCCTAGGAATTCAAATCACTAACTATCTCATTAGTTCACACTTTGATTTCACTCTATCGCTTTTTATATGTCAAATTATGTACTGGTCAGGATGTTCCACACGATGCCTCAATTAATGCTTACCTAGGTGACTAATTTTCAAAAGTGTTACTCAAATTAAGGTTCAAATTAGTTATAGATTTTGTGCTTAGCTTGAAATATTAGTACCATTCCAGTTGGTACTTTGCAGTAAGCTCCATTCATCAGACGTTTGATTGTTTTGGAAGAAAACCCCAAAGGAACCCCCTAAGATCTTATTCTATACTGGGGTCAGTTCTGAGTCAGATTATCACGTGGGAAACCTAGAAACACTGTGCCTCCAAACATGCACTCCTTACCCATGAGTTCTGGGAGAACGTGAGTCACATCATCCTTTTGATGATGAAGTCTATCACCCCAGAGTTCCCTTCCTTTCCTCTCTCTTCACTGTTGCTGGTGATCCCCTAATCCCTTTCAGGTGATTTCTCCTGTAAAATACTTCAAAAGGGCAACACTCAAATATTCTTAGGCTTGGGGTTGGCTCTGTCTAGCATATAACTTCTTCACTTCAGACTAGGTGCATTAAGATAGCCTTTGGTAAAGGTAATAGGCTTTCGGCAGCATTTTAAGTACAACAGGTGGGATGGAGCTCTCCAGAACACATCACTTAAAGCTTCCAAGTGCTAAAGGGACTTGAGGTGCAGCGTTCTGAGAATGAACATCTTCAGTCAAGATCAGGATGTACATCTTTTGGGGGGAGCGTCCTTTAAATAATTAAGTTCACAACACTAACTTAAGGACTTTACTGCTTTTTCTGTTTTGGATCTCAAGTGCTCATTTACAAGAGGACAATATGAAAAAACTTAACAAGGTAAGGCAAATAACTTTATAGGTTTATACAAACTCCAAATATTTTTCTATATCGTGCAGATTCATGGTCAGAAAAACTTAGCAATCAAACCATTTGAGGCAGTTCAGTGACAATTCCAAGATGAATCCTACTCTTATTTTACATGCATAGAAGTAAGAATTCTACATAACCACAGCTCACTAGCTGCTAACCACATACTTTGATTAACAATTTAAGAACCAAAATAGAAGCAAGGTGCCTAAATAGCCTTTGTGATTTCACTCATGAGGTCAGGTAAGAGGGAGCAGCCTCACTTCCTTCATTGTTCAGAAGGTAAAAGACAAGTCTCTAAGTTACAGAAGAGTTGGAGAACAGACAGATTATTTGAAAGAACCATGGTCTCTTCTTTGAGACGTGTGAGCATCCTCTGATGGGGTGTGACCAAAGCCAAATTTGACTCCATCCATGACCTGCAGCTAGCACAACCTGACTGCAGAGCACAGAGCTGCTGGAGTTACTCTACCATCTCTCCAATCAGGATGCTGCCACTAGCTTGTGACTGTTCAGTGAGCAAGCATAAAGCTCTGTGACCGCTCTGTAAACCCTCAGCAGAAACATTCCCATCCCCAGCGCCGCATGGGGCCTGGCTGGCTTCTGTTGAGACACTGAGCCCTGGCCAGCCCTATTCCCCTTTAGACTGAGAATGCGATGGGGGAGACACCATGATTTGCTTCTGAGCCCTGCCCAGGCTAAACACAGGAGAGGAGTGAGCAGAAACAGAACCACGAGGAAAAAAAAAACAAAACTGAGAGGTAAGAACAGAGAACAAAAATGCCCTGGATGCAAGCCTCTGAGGCTTGCATATTTATAGCCATGTTATGGACTGTGTGCATGGATCTGAGAGGAAGACAAGTGAGAAAAGATGAGTTTGCTGCTGCACAAACCAAAGCAAAGTTCTGGCCGATTCAGTTAGCCTTTTTCAAGCTGTACTGAAGAAACACAAAGTGGAGCAACAGCTGTACCTTCCTTTGGGGATACTGAAAAATACTTCTCTTGGATGATGCACTTGATTAACTTTGATAGCCAGTAGAAAAAAGGGAGGAGGTGCCAGTAGTTTGGTGCCAGCCTTTATGCTCCCAGTCCTTTACGTTAGTAGTACCAAAAGCACTAGTTTAGGTAAGATCAGGAGGACCAAAGGTTGCAATTTAATCAGTATTGTCATAAAACTAAGCGAAGACTCTGTGTGATCGGCTCTCCCCTTCATACTTGTGCTGGCACCAAGTAATTTTGGTGAAGATAATACATAAAAATCAAAGCTTTCTGAATGATTCCATTTCCATGAACATCATCAGGAGTGTCTCTACATAATGATTTAAAAATGGAAGGTGCTGAGACCCCAGATGATCAGTAACAGTACAAAACGCTATAGACAGATAGCTCTTCTCTATAGATTTGAGTTACGTATGGCATCAGTCATGACCATCTTCACACGCTGATCTCTTGAAATGCGCAGTGTTGCCTTTGCATTTTTTCAAAGATTTATGATTCATTTTTATAAAATAAGTGCTGGTGACTAGGATAGTCTACATTCAATGGCAACACTTACAGCAGGACTCATGGTAAGAAATGCTGTACAGACTCTCTTGTGCAGTTCACCAATGATCCCTCAAGGGATTGTTTCTGTCTTTACAAATTTTCTTGAGAAAAACAAAGGACTACATATAGAAATCTCCTATTAAAAAGGACTCCTTTAGGAGTGCCTTTTTAGGTCCCAGTATGATCACAAGTGATGAGAAAGTAAAGGCTTCATTTCAGTGGGACATAGACTACACACCCAAGAAACATCACGGCAGGGTTATCCAGCCTCAGAATATACCAAATGAATTGCACTGCAGCAGAGATCATTGCTGTACAGAGACAAGATGAAAAATTAATGCCTTAGGTCAAAAAAGGAAACTACCACAGAATAGAGCGTTCCAGGAACAACTCTCATACTGAGATTTAAATTCAACCAATAACAAGACATTTTTGGAAGATGCAGATAGAAGCAGACTACAAATCAAATTCAGATTCCTGAAAGTGTACAGTTTATTCCTGAAAAAAATGTATCATCTCAATAAAAGGTCAAGTGTTATACAGTAAAATTGAAATGGGAAATGGTATTCTCTCGCTGTTAGATCTCTATTTTTAAGTAACATTTGTGAGCATTGTGCTCTCAATCCAAATCATATTTGTGCAGAACAATGGCTCTACTTGGCACTGTGGAACAGTTAAAAAATTTTTTTTGAAGGAAATTAATCCTCCTAGGTGAACATATTTAGAATTTTAATCTAAAATAATAAAAAGATATACATGAAATGCAGTGTTTTAAAATACAATATTTTCTAGTAGAGTAATTGAAAAGATTTCCCTCTCAGCCTTAATTCAAAGTTGTATGAAAGCAATTGGAAGTTTTATATAGACAAAAGTGACAAATTGGAGTAAGTTAAAATACATGGCACTCCAAAAATGTTTAAAATACCTCTAAAATTTAGTAGACATTTGTCAAAATGAACAGCCTGTGCTTAAGACAAAATGACGATGTTGGATTTATTTGGAAAGCATTGGGGATTACAAGCATATGTTCTGAGAGCATTAAACAATAAGAATGCTTTGGCAGAAGTTTCACAAATATTTGAAAATATAATTATGCAAAAAAAGCCTCCAAAATCCAAGCCTCAGACTCAAAATCATGTCAGTTCTTACTCGACCAATCCAAATCACACAGTGTCCTATGTGAAATGGAACTCAATCTCTTTATCTAATTGCTGGCGAGGAAATTCTCTGATATTGAAGATATTGAAAGAACAAGAATGGTCCATCTGTGAAGAAATTCATTGCTGCATCACATAAAGTAATTTTGGAAAAAAAAAAAAAGAATAGGCTTAGTATGTGGGAGAGTGAACTTGTGTATCTATCTGTGTATGGGGAATGTTTTTTAATATACTTTCAGAGGATGAAAATACCAATAAGTATGCCTCTAAATAAGAGAAAATATTAAACAATGATGTATCATCAAGGGTTTCTGCTGTATATAGTAAAATTAAAAAAATGAGATAAAGGAGCATTAGCCAAAGAAAAGCGTAAAAATTTATCCTTCTTTGGAGTCATATTCAGACAAATTTAAATATACTACTTTAATTATACGCAATTTTTCTAAGGCTGCAAGTCCCTCTTCTTTATGGGAACTTCTGCTCCTACATAAAATATTCAATATATTCAAAGTTTTCTGTTTGCTACTTCATCCTATTAATTAAGTGTAAACAATTACCATTTTTAGGATGACCTGAGGAAGCATTTATTGATAAGTAAGCCTAAGGCCACTAAGTTTTTATTTCCAAATGGACTTTGATCTTCCTACCCACTTCTGTGGTAGATTAAGTGACCAGGCTATTATCTGATTCCTGCCTTCTCCTCCACCGAGACAGATGTTGGCTATGTTTTCCTATTACGTCTCCAAGACATCTGCATGTTCAAGTTCATTTATTAAGATTGAATTACTGCAACTCTTCCTCTCTTGCCTTGACAACACATTTTACTCTGCTCATGCCTGTTTGGAACACTATTGCAAAGATAATCTCTGCATGTTTTTGCATCCCATCTTCTTCCTCCTTCCCTCCTTTCTTCCCCCTTTATAATATCAAATATAAGAACGTTGGCTTCGTGAAAGCTGCTTGTGGTTTACCCAAGTTCACTTATCTCACCCTGCTACCAACACTGCTACCTCCAGTTGTCTTCAGATACCAACCCTCATTACCACCCTATCACCTTTCCAGCTGGGCACTTTTGTGCTTCCCTGCTTCATAAGTATTTGAGGAATAACTTCATTATTCCTATTGAGAAGCTCCCGCATTTTCCACTAAATTTGCAAAAAATTTTTTTAAAAGCTAATTCTCAGCTACAATTGTAGACACAGCACTGCCCAACAATGCCTCATTGATTCCTTGCATTCACTTGTGTGTTTGCACCCAAACAGACTATAAGTGTGTTTTTAGGAAACTTCTTGCAGCACCTAGAAAACCAGGTTCTATCGTTAGAGCACTTGGTTAATATAAGTAACACAATGACAAAATATGGTAAGGGGTATTATTTACTACTTCATCATCTCTTTTCTTAGAATTGATATATCTCCAAAGAATATCACTATCTTTTTTTCTGACAAACACAAACCATCCGACTTCTCACTTTTGTTCTGATTACTCCACCATGCTACGCAAGCCGTAATTCCCTCCAACAGCGATCAGTTTGTATTATTTGTCTCTCACCTCAAACAAACCTCCTGTTAAATTTGAAATTCTCAATCCTCTTTCCCTTCAGCTGCTGGCTAAATCAATACTGTAATAGATGTACTCTCAGTAGAAAGCCTTCTCACTTTTGACACTGCAATTGGCCAAACAAATGCAGGCAGCTTAGGTTCCTTCTTGTCAAGTCCAATTCCACAACACTGTTGACCTTGTAAAGCTGTAGATTCCTGGAGCTATTGTATGATCTTCCTGCATTAACCTCCAGGCTAACAAATTATATTAAGATAAATTCAGCCACAATGGATAACTTCAGTTTGAACTGTTTCATTGTTTGAATAACTCAGGCAGATCCTTTGTACTTATTGCTACAATACTGTTTCAATGTCTTTGGAGGGGGTAAGACTGCTGAAGACTTTTTAATGTAAAACATATGCAACTAACTCCTTTAATTAAGATTCCAGTCTTGCCAGAGACTCTGTGGGGTACCCTGCTGACATACAGAGGTGTGTACAGAAGTATTTTTGCAAAATCTTACCTTGAAACTTAAAACTGGCAACACTGTGTTTTAATCTAATCCACATGAAATTGAAAAGAAAAAAAATATTTTGATGTTTCCATTACCAACAAGGTATTTGATAAAATTCACTTAAAATTTAGCAAATATACACATGACCACCCATTCTTCTGTCTCAGAGCAGCTTTTTAAATCTGCCAATCATGTTGGATGCTATTTATATTCCATTATGTTTTAATGGAATCTGTTAGATTTTTCAGTCCTGAAATTATTTTATAGCAGAAACTGAAAGACATATTAGTGACCTAGCATTTAAGATCAGTTCAGCAGTAGTAGGAATAAGGAAGGATATCGATACTTGGACAACATCTCTCTGTTTGCATAATGTTTCTTGGCTTTGCTGCCACCTGCAGCAAAACACAGGATAAAAGCTCAGTTTAGATATTTCTGTCCTACTTTGCATCATTGCTTTTCAGTCTCTCTTCATTAACTTAATGTACTGATTTTCAAAGTTTATGAGAGACTAATAACAAAGGGTGGTTTCTAAACTAATGCAGACCTTTTCAAATGTTAAAATTTTGTAAAAAAAAAAAGTATTGGAAGACTGACATACAACAATGCATCATTTCCCCTTTAAAATTTCTAAACCCTACTAATAAGTAGAATGGAAAGGAGTTTCATTATTTAAGTGCTTACGTTACTTTTAAGGTAGTCTAGTTCTTTTGTTTTGCCTTGGGGGGGGTGAGGGTGGAGTTTTTTGGGGTTTGAGTTGTTTTGTGTTTG
>VXBL01000377.1:363794-401445 GCA_013400195.1 Aramus guarauna | reverse complement strand
TTTTTTCTTTGGTTGGTTGGTTGGCTTTTTACAAAACCAAATATAAACTTGCCATCATTATCTCTGAATATACAGTTCAGAATTCAAAATAAACACTTAGTGGAATGATTTATTCATAGAATCACAGAATGGTTTGGGTTGGAAGGGACCTCAAAGACCATCTAGTTCCACGCCCTCTGCTACCGGCAGGGACACCCTCCACTAGACCACGTTGCCCAAAGCCCCATCTAACCTGGTCTTAAACACTTCCAGGGATGGGGCCTCCACAACCTCTCTGGGCAATTCAAATGTTGCCAAATAGAATAGTTAGTTGGATGGGATCTACAGTGATCATCAAATCCAACTGCCAAATATATACTTTTAAAAAATACCAATGATACATGTATGCCTTCTTAACTGTAAAGTACCAGGTAAAATCTTTATAATGCTAGTGGGTTTTATGCCATAAGTCCCACTGGAACAAAAATTATTAACACTACAAAAAGAAAAGCAGATGGTCCAGCACTAGAGTGGCTTCACTCATTCTTCTCAGCAACAATTAGAAAGTAATATTTGACATATTTCCTGTTTCTCAAAGACCACAATTTGTGGCTTCCAAAGTGAAAAGCAACCAGCTCAAGTAAAACAAAAGCAACATAAGGAAGTTATCACTGAAAGGGACAACTGCCTTGAGGAGCTAGCCAAGGTTTCTGTCTCCACCTTTTGTGAAAAATCTACTAGACTCATTTATCATGATAAAAATACAGGGTCTTTCTGGATTTTGTGGTGTTGTTTTTTTTTTTTTTTTTTTTTTTTTTTAACTTTGAANTTTTTTTTTTTCTTTTCTCTCAACTTGAATAATTGTTCAGTTTTCCAAAGTGGCCTTCTTTTATCTCCTGTTTCTTAGGAAACTTTCCTGCCACATGAAAAGTTGGTCATAAATCACACAATATGTAGTCAACCTTCAGAGCAGGTCACTGGAATTCACTATATCTGAATTTTAATACAACATTAGAATGTATATGCCTTGGTTAGTAGGGAGTGTATCTATCTACCTTCTTTTCATGCTTGAGGTCACGCTGACAATGGCAGTCCTAGGCTTCATGTCCTCTATCAGGTTCTAGTAAGAACTGGATGCCACTTTACATCACTGTCCTAATTTATAAAGCAATCTGTATGAAACAATCTTCATATTGGGTCACCTGTGTGTTCGCGTTCCCCGCCCCCCCCCCAAGGAATGCAGAGGACAAATGTCAAGTTATGGTATCCAAGACCAAAAGTCCAGTTACAGAACAAGTTTTTTTTTTCCTTAGGAAATATAGGATTCTACTCTTTTAACAACTATTCCTCAAACTGCTCTATCTGAAACCCCTACCATGAAAGGGTCCATCAGAAGGAAGCTCTACAAATCAAAGCCTGAGAAAAGAAACGCCAGAAATTGCACACATTTCACTAATTGTTTCAGTATTGCTGTTGATAGGATTGTATTGGGTTTACATGGTAAGGTTTTGGTAGCAGGGGGGCTACAGGGGTGGCTTCTTTGAAAAGCTACTAGAAGGTTCCTCTATGTCTAAAAGAGCCAATAGCAGCCAGTTTCAAGAGAGGCCCACTGCTAGCCAAGGGCGAGCCCATCAGCAATAGGGGTAGCACCTCTAGGATAACATAGTTAAGGGTGTGTGTGTGTGTGGAACCAAACCAAAACAGGAACAATTTGCAGCCAGAGAGAGGAGTGAGAAGATGTGAGAGGAACAACTCTGCAGACACCAAGGTCACTGAAGGAGGAGGGGAAGAAGGTACTCCAGGTGTTCAAGCAGAGATTCTCCCTGCNCATTTTTCATTATCCTATTCTGATGTGATTGGTAATAAATTAATTTATTAAATTTAATTTATTATACTTAAATTAAATTTAAAGAAAAAAAGTCTGCAGAAAAATTTTCTGGATTGCATCCTTCCCCATGTGACAAGAGAATTCAGTTCAGCAGCTACACCTGTCCAGTGACTAAGGCCATATAGTTACACAGTGGTTCTCATCAGCTTAACTTATCCTATGAAAACTTTACCAAAGGAAAAAGGAAAACCTTCAGCTTCCTTTGCAGATCTTTCACCAGNTGGCAGGACCTGTGGCCTTGTGGAAGAAGAACCCCACATTGGAGCAGGTTTGCTGGCAGGACTTGTGACACTGTGGGAGACCCATGCTGGAACAGTCTGGTCCTGAAGGTCTGCACCTTATGGAAGGGACCCACACTTGATCAGTTCATTAAGAACTGCAGCCTGTGGGAAAGAGTCACGTTGGGGAAGTTTGTGGAGGACTGTCTTTTGTGGGAAGGACCCCACACTGGCGCGGCGAAGAGCGTGTGGAGTGAGGAAGGAGCGGCAGAGACATGTGATGAACTGACCATAACCCCCATTCCCCGTCCCCCTGTGCTACTGGCAGGGCAGAGGAGGGAGACAAAAATCAGGAATGAAGTTAAACTTAAGAAGGAGGAAGGGGTGGGGAGAAGGTTTTTTTAAGATTTGGTTTCATTTTTCATTATCCTATTCTGATGTGATTGGTAATAAATTAATTTATTAAATTTAATTTATTATACTTAAATTAAATTTAAAGAAAAAAAGTCTGCAGAAAAATTTTCTGGATTGCATCCTTCCCCATGTGACAAGAGAATTCAGTTCAGCAGCTACACCTGTCCAGTGACTAAGGCCATATAGTTACACAGTGGTTCTCATCAGCTTAACTTATCCTATGAAAACTTTACCAAAGGAAAAAGGAAAACCTTCAGCTTCCTTTGCAGATCTTTCACCAGGCAGGTTTTGTTTGTTTGTTTGTTTTGTAGACTGGACACAAGACTTGATTCATGACATTTAGTTGCATATTTTTCTTCCACACTAACCTTTGTCAAAGAGACAGCTTCTAACAACAATAGAGAGTGAGGCCTTTGACTGCATCCAGCATTCTGAACTGCTGAGTAAATGTCTTAGAAGTTTATAGCTTTAAAATACTGCTCAAAGACCCCAGTTGGGGTTGTGACCCTACTGGGCTCAGCATACAAGCATAAATAAAAATATGAGAGCCCTGCTCCAAAGAGTTTGCAAGCTCATCCTATCTATAAAAGATAGTTTAACTGTTTGGCAGTAAATCCAGATTTGGCTTCAAACTAAAATAAAAAGAAACCTCTGCTGATCTTCTGTTTAGTCTCACACAATGAACTCCTGCCAACTGAAAAACAGCAGAGCTTCAGAAATAATAAAAGGGGAAAAGAGACCAGACACTCAGCACCGAATCTGGATTTTCATCCTGCAAATTGTATGATGCAATCTGAAGGGGGAGAAATGGCACTTCCATGGAAACACATGCTGAGATGGGAGAGAGCAGAGGGCCAACAGTATTGCCGAGCCTGTGGAGACTGTCACAGAAATAGTTAATAACTAGAGGAACTGTTGTTCCGTTGGGATCCTCGCGTAGCTGCTGCTCAGCCCAGAGGGACCCTGCTAGCACCAGACTTGTTTGTGCTGGGCACAGAGAGGTGGGATGGATGCTCACCTAATGCTCCCTAAATGAAAGGGTTCAGCTTTCAAAATAAACCTGAATGCACGCGCTAAGAATAATGGCAATTTGATTTCTGCTGGCAATCTCTAACACACTCTTAATACTAGTTTCTGAATAAACTCATTCATTGAAATTACAAAGAAAAATTTCTACTGAAAACTAGTGCAAAAGAAGTGAGCAATGAAAACAATACCTGCTCTCATTTTAGTAGATACCAAGGAATTATGCCCCTTTTAGAAAAGAGTATTAAGGAATATTAAATTTGCAGGAAAGTAAAGACACAGAAAGTTGAAGTTTTATTCATGGAGAAAGACTGATCATATTCTGAAATTATTTTTTTTTTGTTCCTTGTTTAAAAATTACACAATACAGAGTTAGAAATTAAGAAGGAAGGTGTTCAGTCAAAAGATCTTAATAGAAAGAAACACAGCTATAGAAAATTGTATCTAGGCATCCTTCATAATTCAAAGCAAAATTGTATAGAATTAAAGGACAAAAAATAAACCTCTTGCTTGCTACACTGTTCTTATTTTGTGTCTCAATGGGAAGGGAATGACAGATGGAAGTATAAAGTATGTTTACTCATATCAGGCCTTTGATATGCAAATGCTTGTTCTGAAAGAATGAGAAATACACTGACCAGCAGACATCCCCTCAGAAGAGGAGCATCACAACCTGAGGGAGAAGAGAGATAAACACTCCTTGACGGATGCATTATGAATACTGACTATGGCAAGTTCTGCCACAACGCTTTCCTGAGGGAAGTATTATGTTTTGAAATGTAACATCTTGACAATATTTAAATGCAAAGAGTGAAAAAGTGAAATATCTCAGGGACGCTGCTAATAAATAAAATACATTCACTCACTTGTGCTCTTTTTTTTTAAAAAAAAGATCTTAGTGCACTGGTAATTCTGTTATAGAACTCCTAAGACAACACCAAAAAGAGCTAACTTCAGCCTCATGAAGGCATAATTTTGTCTTGAGAAATTTTTTTAGGCACTGAAGAGACAACAGTTCATTCAAAGGAGATCTCAGTGCATTATGTTCGACGCCCGCTCTGAATCACTGGCTGGTGGAGACAAACCGTGTCTGTTAGCGGTACAGAGAATCAGGAGACCAGCCTCCTGCACCTTCCAATGCTGTGCTTTTCTGACAACGACCCTACAAATATTAACATCAGTTTTAAACCTGATCCAAACTGCTTCAACGTGTGTGGCCTTTATAAAAAAAAGGCTAACAAAATCTCACAAATAGCTGCTAGTGTGAAAGCGCTTGCTGTAACTGCAGTGAAGCCAGAATGGTTTTCAAAGGCACTCAACCTCTTTTCCACATTTGAAAAACCCTTCTCTTCTTCTCCACCACGCTACAGCACAGAGGCTGCATGCAGAATGAATGCTCCATGAAGCTCAGAGTATAGCAGTACAGTAACATTTCAGAACCAAGTAAAAAATTACTTTAAGAAATGTAGCAGGGATTAAACAATACTATTTTTTTAGCTGATGATTTTACCAGGTTATTAAGCAAGATCACTTGACTAAGATGGTAAAGCCCAAAACATTACCACTAACTTCCCTTATATTTAATATACTCAATAAACGGCACAGTGCATTGATATTTGTTTGGGTTTTGTTGTTTTTTGTTTTTGTTTTTGGTTTTTTTTTCATTTTAAAGGATTCATTACCTTCTCCAGCCATCACTAGCACAGAAATCTAATGCCAAAGAAAAATACTTAAAAGATTTTTCTCAAGTTAGTCCTTTTTCAAGATAGCTGCCACATCTAATTGTTCACAGTGGAATTGAGGTCATGCATTTCTCTCAGTTACAAGTCCTTTCTGAGACAAAGGAGCTACCTGTTATTATTTTAATAGCTTTATCATGGGGTTTTCTCAATAATGACAGTTATTGTAACCATTCCTTTGTTCCTCAGAATGCCCATGTTTTATATTCCTGCTGTAGTCCTCTTGAAAAACAAAATGAAAAAAACCCAACCAAGCAAACAAAACTCTCAAGAAAGCACAACCCCACACTCTTCAGAAATGGAAAACAAGATAGCTGCAGAAGGACCTAGGAGAACATATATGGAAAAGTACTGATGTTCTCAAAGTTAAAACCAAAAATAAACACTATGTTACTATCTTTAATATTACTACTACTCATTTCCAAAGTAACAGGGAAAAGTTTCATTATGCTCTTGTCCTTGAATTTCAGGTGAAATTGCTCTGCTGATGCCATTCACATTTAGGCAAAAAGGGATAAGGTACGGGTATAAAGAGCCAATCAAATACCAATTACTTACATTCCTTCTCTAGTAACTACACCGTGGGTTGTTTTTTTTTGATGCAGGCAACTGTAAAAATTACTAAACACAGATTTAGACAAAAATCAATAGGCTGTTTTATAGCTACCGCACCTTCATTGCTTTCAGGTTTGCCTAATTTATTCCTAAAGAGTAGGAAAGTCCATAAAACAGAAACAAAGATAGCAGTTTTACAGGTTTCTCTTGAAAGAAATTCCTTTTTTTTTTATTATTATATACAATTCCTTTTCTGCTAACTGTAAATATTACTGTCCAGTAGATTGCACCATTGCTTGCTACTCCTTACAAACTACATTATATTTATTCCTATAAGACTAGATACTACTTCATAAAAACCAAACAAAACTTCAAACATTTTAAATTACAGCTTCCATGCTGTGGATAAAATACTTTTTTTCTGATCAGGAAATTACAGCTTTCACAACACACAATGCAGTAGTTTCTAGCTACAGAGAAGTAACTTCATGCAAAAGCGTCAGCATCATAACTAACACTCTCCGCTTCAGGGATTTCAGAACCAGAGATGCTAACCGGTCAGGTCTGACAGAATACACCAGCAGAGACTTCAGGTGCTGAAGCACTTGCAGACCTTGCTCGGACACTGCACACTGGGAAAGAGGTGATGGGTAAGAAGACTGGTCAATGAATAAAAGGCACTATGTTGACACTGTAAAATAACTTGGTTCCCCATCTCGCTTCTGGGCCCTTGGCCATCCCCGTCACACATGTTAGTTCCCCCCTGTTCTTTCCAAGACAAAACCTCAGTCTCCTCCTACGGAGGAAGGGTTTCTTGCCCAGCCTGCTCCCAGGCAGCAGGAGCAGCTGCACCCACGCCAGCCCCCTTCTGCGGGAACTGTGATTCAGCACCTTGTGTCTCCATTACAGCAAGGAGTAGGAGGAACAATTCAGACAAATACGTCGATTCCCAAACACCCCAGCGAGCGCAGACACCCAGATAAGACCACAGCGTGATGCTATCGGCTGGGGAGCATCTCCCAGCGGGCAGCCCTGGTTCCCCCTGCCTGCCTCCACCCGTGTCAGTACACAAAGAGGGGAGGGAGATGTGTCCGTGGCATTGTGGATACGGGTTTCTCAAACGTATTACTAGGAGATGTGTACAAAACTTGTACCATCCAGGAGCAAGAGTGGTATGGTACAAAGTAATGTTTCCTCTTTGGATCTTTTTCCCTTACAATACTGTCACACAAATTTATTCTAATTGAACACTCATGGGGTAAGAGCAACCTCAACGCTGCCTTTTAAAATGATGCAGTTAGTTTTGGATCATTAGACTAGGCAATGTATTTTATGAAGGCTTATCATTCTATCCACAGACAGCTTGCAAGCAACATTTTTATGTTTACTGTACAGAAAAAAAAAGATTATTTCTCTCTATAGGCTATAGTGATTAGCATGACCTATGTTTTTGAAAAACAACAAAATATGTCCACAGAGAGCAATCCCACAATTATTTGCAGCTTTTTTGATTTATATTGTGATTGACTCTCTTGCTACAGCTACCTGGAACATGAGTGGGGTTTTTTTTATAATTTACTCTGATTTAGTCAGGCCACCTCTTCCTTTAGAGGAAGAACTGAGTTTATGGAAGGTTCCTCTATCCACAGTAGTTTGTGTTATGGCTTTTTTGGATTTAAACACATCACAAAGTTAGTTCTAAGTTTAAAAATATCTTGATAATTCAGTAGCATGTAAATGTCAGATCACTAGTATAAAATGGCCTGAACTGTTAGAATACATTTTCCCTACAACTTTGCTTCATATCTTGCTCATTTATATGCAAAAAAACCCCAAACTATATGGAGAACTGCTGCATAAATATTAAACCACACTAATGGAGAATTATGAAGGTAGTTGTGCCTGCTGGTCCCTGTAAGTGTTGTCCTCCCTTTAGTCTGAGCCCATATAAGTAGTTAACAGCTATAAAGTTGATTACTAAAATTTTTTCTGATTGTATTTGCAGACTTGTACTTACTTAGTCAACTACTGACTTGATACTGATGTGCATGACGTTAATGGAGTTTAGCCACTATTCTCCTTTTGAAACTACAAAATTTTCACTCACCATCCCCACCATCAAAACAATTAAAAAACCCCATTAGGTGCATAACTCAGAGCTGCTAATGATTAAATGGCTCAATGCTGAAAATTCAGAGTTTGGCGTATAGGATTTCTATGTGTACATATCAGTGTTGTAGGATCCAAAACTGAGTCCTAAACTCTAACATAAATGGTAAAGAGCAAGTAAGGTGTTTTAAAAGTTCAAATAGTAAAGGACCTGGCTAAATTATGTTGGCTTATTCTTAGGTTCATCCTAATTAGAAAACCATCTCCAGTAACAGGAGGCAACAAAATGAAGGCTGCTAGCCTGAGTAGGAAGAAAAATTTAGCCAGGCAACTCTTGTTCTCTGTAAACAGAAAAAGCTCTCCAAAATGTGTCTGTAATAAGTGTCATACATGTCGGTGTCTGGGTTTGTTCTTGATTAGGTGTATGTTGGTATGTTCTTGCTGCCACAGCAAACATGACTAATCTTAAAGTTGGAAAATGTATTGTGTCTACTAATTTCAGCTACAAAGGCACATTGGATTTTGCAGCTTTGCCAGTTTGAAACAAGTACTGAACAGTCTTCAGCTTATAATGATTGTTCAGAAAAAACTTTCCAAGATGTAATTGGTCTTGTTCTCAGTTTACTGCTGAAATTTCTAAACAATCCTTAAAAATCCATAGACCAGAATATATATACTTTAATAATTTATTTGCAAGTCCATTGTATGTCTTACTTGAAAGCCTGCTTGCATCATATAGCCTTATACCACCTCACTCCTGCTATCAAACTAAAGCCTAGCTTTCAGAGCCACTAATACATCAATAACCAATTTTTGCATTGTACTTATTTATTGTAGAAAGCTTTAAAAGCTCACAGTTTACCAATCATCACCACACAAAGCAGAGAAGTGAGAAAGCATTTCCCCTTTCCAAGACTATCTTTCAACAAAGTATTTCTTGGATCATCTTTAATCGTGATCAAATAACACGAATTATACTTTATCCCACTATTCCATTCCACTATTACCACTATCATTTATCTTATTCTGTTATGCTATGGTATAATTGATGGTGATGTAGCTGTAGGAGAGAGGTTTGCATTCTTTTAACTGTGTTCGTGTTCTCTGCTGCTCTCCCATCATAACACTTGCAGCTATCCAGAGTTAACAAGGATAGCAAACTTCTCTTTGTCCCCTTTCAAAAGTTCTGAAACCCAGTTTCTTAGGTTATGGGGGTGGGATTTTTTTCTTCCTAGGCAGGGCATCTATATCTCATTCAGGCTAGGGTGAAAACTCTCTACCAAAGAGGAAGGTTTTGACGAGTTCTCTGAAGCTCAGGCTCATCTAAAAATCACTTGGCTATAACAACTGTGAATAGCTTCTTCCCTCTTCTTCCCTGTGGTTTTTATTCTAAAATTGGTAATACCAACTGACAGACATGATTGCAGAATTTGGTGGTCGTTAGCAGATTGGGACACAATAAGTAATAAATCACTGATACGTTAGGTGCACAGAAAAGAAGGATGAGAACAGCAGTAATCTGAAACTGTTGCCCTACGTCCACTCTAACAGACTTCCCAGGGCCTCTAACACACACAACACACTGATCTGCATTTTGCACTAGCATTAGCACAGTATTCAGATCCCTTGTATATACAAACTCATGACAACTTTCTTTTCAGCTAATCTGAACCATTCATCAAAGGGAAAGTCTAGTGAAGTTCATCAAGAGATGCCCAGCCAGCCTCCCACCAACTGACCAGGAGCCATCCAGAGACCTCAACCAGTTCAGAGCACTACAAATAAAATAAAATAAATCTATGTAATGGGACTTTGTCAACATTGTGGGCCATTTACTTACGAACATTAACGATGTAAAAAGGTTTCTTTCTCTTCTCCCGTCCCCATTTATTTGTTTTTCAGTTAAATACAGTTGTTTATTTTGGGACTTTTCACTAAAACTTTGGAATTTCAGCAAATGTTAATAGCTTTCACACAGAAAATTTATTTTAAAAAAGTTTTAGTCACCTGATCTAGTTATAAAAACAGCATATCCCACACAAGTCAATACATGAAACAAAATCATAATAAAAAAATTACCCTAACAAATCCCTCAAGAAGCAGATATTAATTATTTGTCTTTAGAAGATGATTTTCTGATACAAGTGGAACATTTTGCATGGTGATGGTATTTTTTTTAAAGAATCCAACAATATAAATATATCCAGAAACCAGTCACAAGAGATTTTTGAACTTTCTATACTGCAGTGACAATGTAAATTTTTTTTAAACATGAAGTATACTGATGATGCAAAATTCTTAAGGAATGCATTTAAAAATGCATAATATAGAAGGGGAAAAAAAATCTTCTGAACAATCTAAATTTCCCCTAGAATCTTCCTTTGAAGATAATCCACGTTTTTATTGAGAATTGAAAAATATATTTTCCAAACTCAAATTCCTTCACAAAACAGAATTCCTCTTACTAACATGGTTTGTCATGACCTGTTAATTATGGTAATTGTGTGCATAATTTTAAACAACTGAGATAAATACACAAAATGATAACAATGCATAGTTTACAAAGAGAAGTACATGCAGAGGTAATCAAATGTATTATTCATTTACTGTGAGTCAAAGAATCCCCGTTCTGAAAAGAAAGTGTACATATCTTCCTACTCTGGGATTTGCCTTTACTGGCATCCTAAATGCTACAAACCAACCATGTCTTCAAGGCATTCCCTTAGGTCTCTCCTCAGGGTCTTTACTGCCTCCTGACTCGGTGTGACTTCGTAGCTTCTTTTATGTTTTCTGTTAAACGTGGTGGAAAATTTATTCTGAGTTACAAATAAAAATACTTTTACATCTTTAACTATTACTCCAGCCTCTGATATCCCAATGATTCAACACTAAAATTCTCCCTACCCCTGTAAAGAAGGCACATCTTGAACATACACATGTGTAAGGTTTCTCCACAATGCAACAGCTTAATATTGAAGTATGTTACATTAAGAAATTGTGGTTTCTCAAATACTAATTTAAAATAATTGCATAAGTTGCAACAAGCGAATATGATGGCAAATATGACCATTAAGATCATATTCACCGAGTGAAAGAAATACTTCGACACTGGAATACTCATTAAGTTTGTGAAGCTTGGTTCCCCCTTTCCCCTGCCCTTTCTTGCCTAAACTGCCAATATGCAAAGATATTGGTATGTGAAATACTGTACATATTCAAGTGACTTTTAAATACGAATTTTCAGTTTTTCTATCTTGACTACTCTGTTTTTCCTTGAAGATCGGTTTACAGTAAAATTGCAATCTAAATTCTGACTCTGCATAGAAGATATATTGCTATTAAATTTACTGTTCCACAGGGACTTTATTAGGGCTGCTACTGAACTGTGCATCATTTTAATTAGAATTAACACTTTCATCTTGTTTATGAATATATGTAAGATAAGCTTTGAAATATTTAACATCTGGGAATACCGTCAAGCTGTCACAGCAAAATTAAGACATTTCACATACATAACTATTATTATATAATAGCCAGATACCAAATAACTAAACAGTCATTGTTAGCATTTGGAGTATAATCTCTCTATGCATACATTTCCATGTCCTCCGGGAATTTATTCATGCTTTGATCATTACCCCTTTGAAGCAACGGTTCTTTAAAGAGAGACATTTCAAGTGCAGTCCTTGACTCTGTTAGATGTCTCACTGGTAGGTACAAGACCTATTTTACATAATTTATTCTACCGTTAGCAGGCATATCGCTAGAAGAGCACAAGCTTACTGCAGTGGGCTGGTTCCCAAGGATCACCTTCCTTTGCCGAGATATTTACTTTGCAGGATAGAAAGATTCACAGCCATTACTGTTTAAAAGACCACCGTCCCCAGGTCAGACACCTCTCTTGAACATAAGATTCTTCCCTGCAGAATATTCTCCTGTGATTTGATGGGACTCCCAAAAGTAAAATTAAGGGGGAGGTGGAGCCAAACCAAACCAAAAAACCACCCCACAAAACCTTTCAAGAAAAGGACTCTCATCGTATCAACTAAAATACTGCAGGACTGCAATTCTGAGATGGGTCAAACAATACATAAGTTTGTTAATTTAGACCTTTAGATCTATTTCAATCACAAAAACTTATGTATTACCACTTGGATTATGACAACTCTCAGACATGATGGACACATGGCAGGTGAGGTCTGGGTGACAGGTAACAGTCTGGAGATCAGGTCTGAGGCAGACTGTCCATGAGCTGCTGGTGAGGGAACGCAGAGACCAGCAGTGGGTGCCTCAGAGAGGGAGCGAGACGTGGCAGACCACCAGCCACAGAGACGGGCTCCTGCGAGAGCGGCCGTGGGTCTCTTCCAGTGGAAGTTGGCTCCACAGGTAACTTGGGGCCACTTTTCACTGCGGCTGAAATGATGCCAGGATATAGTAATTCAAATGATGGATGAGAAGCCGCTGTGAACCCATCAGTCCATTTTAAAACCATATTATAACAAAGTATCAACTGCATAAACCTGTAGGGAACGGTAATCTACAGCAACCAATATGAACTACCTTTAATTTCCATAGGCTATGTTTTCTTCCATACCCTTGCTGTAGGCACTAAACACCTAATAAACACCTAAGTTCCTTTAAAACCCCACAAAACTACCCTGTGCAGTTGGACATCAATATTTAGCACACAACCTACCATCTGGATGTTGAAACAAGAGAATTTGTGGATTTTCTTTATAATCATTTTGTAAAACTCTACCAATATAATAGCCTATTCTCATTCTGAGAAGTCAAACATTTTTACACGTAAAAAACATTTTTGTCTTAGAAGTATGTAAGAGAAGAAACATGCATAGCCCTCAAGTAACAAGAAATGAATGATCTCCCTTTTAAAAACTCAAGTTCTTGGCACACTACTAATAGTACAGAATATGAAAGGACTAATTTAATAATTATTTTTTAAAAACCACAAGTGGAAAATAAGATATGAGTAGCAGAAGATGGTTGTAAGAAAACAATCACATAAAGAGGGAACCCTAACAATAGGAAAAATTGCAGAGAAATGCACTTTATCAAATGCAATCTTTTTGCCTGAAAGTGCCTTAGATGGACGCATCTGCTGCTTAGAGTGGGCTGATATGGAAGAAATGGAACAAAAATACATTCCAACTTTCAGAAAAAGTTTTAGTCTAAATAACTAGATACCTATTCAACAGGCATACTGAAAATACAGGTTGCGCATATAAAGCATATTAACTGTATTCAGTTTGACTCTTCAAATCCCACACTGATCAGCAAACTATTTCTTTTGTTCTATTTATCTGTGGAAGTATTTTTCTTTGAATCAACAAAACATCGAAAATCTTAACAGAAAACTTTCTGCCAGTGATTTACCTAAAAGGAGAATGAAAGTAAGACCTTTGGGATATACATGTAAACTTGTGACTAGAATCTTCCAAAGATTTCCCAGCAAGTGAGCTCTTTGGATGCAATTCACTTGTTATATATCATAATAAAGTTATGAATCGTAAGTTTTAGGAATTTTCTGTCCTCAGGTCATGTTTTGGGGTTTTTTTGTTTGTTTGAATTTAAATGTTTATGACATCGCATAGAACTGTACAAAATGCCTTGTGCATGTCTTTTAAATATCTAAATGAGATTATTTGAAGAAATCTAAACCATATGAGATGAGAGCTGAGATAGATATGAAGACTTGAGAGAGACAAACTAAAATATTTACACAAACACCAGCACGACTGATGCTGAAAGAGCAGGAAGACCAAAAGAGCAAAGTTGGAAGTAGTGGTAGAAGCACAACCATATTTGTTCAGAGTATACAGGTATGGGAACCAAGATGTCTAGCAAATAGGAATATTCTACAAAAGCAGATCACTAAATAACACTAATAACTACAATGCAATAAAGCCGTAAAACAAGTACCAGCAACATCACCTTTGTAAGATTATCACATATGTCAGAGTAGGGACAGATAGTTTAAAGATGCTGTTCTATTTTTTTTAAACATCTCGGATATTCAGCATTTCCTTTTTATATTACCACCAGGTGCCATGTGAAATGGTTCTGCAAGTGAGCACTTGATGCCTGCCCAGCACAATCCCCAGTACAGGTCTTGCAGCTCCCCATGAAAGACTGTAAAGCACTAAAGACACTAAAGCATTATGGCAGTACAGATCCAAGAGAATCAGTTTCCTTTTCAGAATTCATCATCCAAGAGTAATATAGCAGCTGATCTTCTGAAATTCCAGTTGCTGATCCATCAGAGGCATCCACCTCCATTGCTGCTTTTGAAAGCTGCAGGATCAGTGCTGTAAGTTCCACCAGAGCACCGACCATCACTTGCAACTCCATCAAGCTGAAGGTGTTGAGCTATCCCCGCACAACAGAGGATGGGGAGCAACGTGCAACCCTCGCTCTCTGGCCCTGCAGCAGCTCCAGGACATGTAGCACTTGAGCAGCAGTGCAAGGCGATACACAGTCAGGGATGGGGTTTTGCTTAGAGAGGAGCTGTGATCGCAGTCAAACTTCTGCCCCCTCAAGAAGTATGGTCATACAAACCCTTATTTAAACTACTGAGGACAGAAAAGTGTCTGTCACTGGCACCTCAACTTTCATGGGAGTTTTCCTTCCTCTTATACAAAGATGCCAGGCATAAATCTTGCAGTTAATAGGATTGCATTTGACATCTGGTTTTTTTTTTTTATTATTATTATTTGGCAAGAGCTTAAGCTTGCAAGTAGCCTCTGAACTGCCTTGCTCAAATGACGCCTCTAACATGACAAATTCTGGGGAGGCGGGGTGCGTCTGTGTGATTTCTGAGAATCATTACTATTACCCTTGAAATCTAAATTAGCCCATGACATAGAATGACTTTACATCAATCTTGCTGTGTAAAATGACTGATTTTGGTAATTTTTTCAACCTTAAGTTTTAGAAGGAAAGGATAAGTCAGTTGGCTAAAGCAAAACTCATCTCACTCACATTCTGAGAGTTACAAAAAGCAAATAGAGTTCAAGTTTTCAAACACTCATACACGTTCTTTTGTATTCAAGACAAACTGTCAGAAATGTCTTTGTGCAGTTACTTCACTCCAGCTTGTGATTCCCAGGCTACACCATGCAAGAGGAAACCTTTTATTGATTGCTTTTGAAATTACATTTCTCAGCATAAATGCTTTAATAATTGACTGAATAAAATGATGTGTAACCTCTGTGGGAACCGTTCCATTACAGAATGTGTTTTATGGTTTATTTGTGAATGTGTTACTCATTAATAACCTGCCTCAGAGGAAGTACAGGTGATTATCTTCAGATTTTGGAGCTCAACTTTACGAGTTCTCATAGGGACATCATCTATATCATCATAATAATATTCTCAAATGTTATATTTTTTCAAAGTATACATTTAAGTGCTTGTGCTCAGAGGCATGAGAAAAACCAAGCTTTCTTTTTTAAAAAGACAAAGCAAATAAATTAAGAAATTTTGACCCAGAATTCTCTCTGAACATTATATAAGTATACGTATCTACATAAAGTGTTAAGATTTAAGTGAAACTTCCTATTATTAAAAAAAAAATAAAAATCAACAGCCTACTGTTGTGTAAAAACTTGGAAACTTTCACTGAGCATCCTGACTTCAATTTTTTTCTCAGCTTATACTTTTTATTATTCAGGGCTCCGCCACAAGATGTCAAATGATAAGCAAACATTCTAGAAACTGAATTTCCACAAAGACAACTAAAACAAATCCTTATTAAGCCAGAACTGTTATTTCACTGCAACATATGCTTGTGGAAGTCCCCAAGACATGATTTTTAACATAATTGCACTGTACACACAGTCAAAGTGTTCCTTTGTCCAATTAGTGGCAAAGTTTGTAAATCACAGCTTCCTCACAAAGTATTTCTCTTTTGCAGCTATCAATGAATTCAATGCCCAGCACAAGGCATTTTGTACTGAACATATGTTATTAGGTCCTTATGGTTTTACTCTCCTCCATGTGCTTGCCACAAAAGACCTATTTAGAGCTCAAAGACATACATTTTTCAGCATATTGAGGAAACCTACATACTGAGGATAATATACTCAGCCATAAGAGAACCCCATCACACTCCTCTTCCAGCTGGATGAAAGCGTCCTACGGCTGTAACAAGATACAAGCAACCAATGCTGAACTTTTACATCCGTTAAATACAGCAGGCCACAGTTTTCACTCAAGCAAATCTCACCTACATTCAATATATTTGATTGTTCAAACAATTAAGGTTGGTCATGTGTGAAGCACAATGAACATTTCCCAAGTCAAATTAATCTGAAATGATTGAGCTCAAGCTTTAGCTACTGGCTCCCAGAACATGAACAAAATTTATGTGGTAAGCAAAAAAAAGCTGTATTACCCAAGAATAGAGAGGCCCCATTTCTGTTAGTCTCTCTAGGATGTGACACATGTTTTGAGGCCAAATCCCACCACAGTAAGAAACACAGGACAGTAACACAGAGTTAATGCCTCCCTTCTTCACCTCTTGCCATACTACAGCATCCAACCTGTCAGTCTTTGTTATTCCCATTTTTACCACTACAAGAGGAACTTGTGTGTTAGTATGCATTTATTTCTGACAAATAACCCTTTTTGAATTTGTTAATACCAGATTTTCAAAAGTCCATTTTGGGACAGGCAAGCTACATATAAGGTTTGACCAAGAAATTAATTATGACTAGATTTTTATCTTTGGAAGACAGCATCTTATCATATATGGGGAAATCCATCTGCACACAAGATTTACAAGAGATGTGTGAATGAGACCTACAGACTCTGTCCTTTTTCCCCACTCTGGCACCTGGGCGACTCACACACATAAAACAGCACAGGAGTCCCTCGCAAGCTCCCAGGCTGTATACATCAGCCTCTTCACACCCTACAGCATGAGAGTCTGGGACCTAAACTGTCGCAAATCTCCTGTGTCACAATCCTGGGACACAGCCCCACCAACGACCCTACAGCAGAGAGATGGGCCACATACAAGCCTAGTGCACAGGGCGGGCACGGGGGGAAGATACCAGAATAGCTGAGAAATCTGCACAGCAAGTTAAAAAATAATGAATCAAACAATTTTAAAATGTGTTCATTCTACACACAGTTGAATAGATACACAAATACATTTGTATTTATATGTGCATTTTATAAAACTTAAAACAATTTGTTTCCAGTAGTATTAAAAGTTTTGCATGTGATCATCACTGGAGTGTACTTCCTCCAGCAGAGAAAGAATAAGTAACTGTAATTTACTATGGCCCACTGCTAACGTCAAATCATGCAGCTATATTACCAAGTCATATACAACAACAACAAAAATCAATCACTGCAGTCCTTTGGACAATTTTTGTCTACTATTCTCTAGGATAGCTGGTAGGATCAATACCCAACAGTATACACTGACACAAAACCTCAGGCAAGACATATCTGAGTAATCAGTGTGCTTTTGCTTCCAAAACGTCACCTCTATGTTTACAAACAGAAAACAGTCACAGTTTTTCAGTTTGAAACTTGCTATTTAACATAAGCTAGCTTACTTGTTCCACCAAAGTAGCTTTCACACCAAATACCATACTTCAGTACTCATTTCAGAATCAAAGTGAAAAATAGTAATTTCCTAGGATTAATTTAGTTTGCAAATAAGTTTCCTATACATGGAAAATATTTATGGATGCAGTTGTAAAAATTCAAATTAAAGCCTTAATTTTTCTAATTAAATATACGGGAAACCTAGCTATTGTAAGGTTCCTTATTTGCTCAAAATTAATGCAAGATAAGACAGTATGATGTGACAAGAATGTGCAGACAACCTGCGTTCATTTAGTATCAGTGTAACTTCCTTGCTACATAAAAATCAATTGCAAAGGTTTTTTTGCTTGGTTTTTAAATTCTCACTTCTGAAGCAGCACCCCTTTCCAGCTGTTTTATCAGATTTGTGGTGTTACAATTTATCTGGCTGAACAAATCTGCAGATGTCTGTAGATTAAATAAGAAGCATTGGATCTGAGCTACAACATGAATTTATATGGCATTGAGATTTTTCTGGCTGCTAACCCAGGCAGTGATTGAAAACAGGTGCCCTTAGGTACTTATTTCATTCCTAGTGTTTTGCTGCAGTAAAAAACCCCATTTATTTCAGTAACAAACTTGAGAGATCTCCTCAGTTTTAAGACACTGAGAAGAAGATATCATAATACTATGATTAAAAAGAACCAAAACCAAACACATAGACACAAAACACCTGTCTTTGAAAGCTTTGCAGGAGCTAGCCTGGTACCCACTATATAAGAAAGGGCACAAACACAGAATTTAAAAGAAACATAAAAGCCGTTGAACTAACCTAACAACATTGAGAAAAAGGCAAAGTGATTGAATACAGCAAAGTCAGATCTCTTCATGCTGGTCCAACTCACTAAAAATTCATCTTTCTCATAGTAAATTATATCACATACATTTTGCATGGTCCACTGTGCATTCTTTTCCTCCTACTTCAGCTAGGCAACAATGTTATTTTTAATCCACACTAATTACAAGCCTTCAGCACAAAAGGGTTCTTTATGTACAAGTGGAAAAAGCATAGTGCAAATGAAAGAGATACAGTATGAAATAGCTTGGCATATGACCTGATACTTAAGGAATGAAAAACAGTATGTACAAACATAAAAGTGCTACCAAGTAATGTTGGTAATGTCCCCCCTCCCAACAGATAATCACTTAAATTTTAATATATTGTAAATATATACTCTTTTTTCCTAATGTACACAGTTCTTGAGTTCAGATCAAGTCCAATTTTTGCAGTATGTTGTAACTAATCATAGATAACTGCTATTCAGAAGTTTTGAACAAGTCATTATCAATTGCTTTTCTATACTGTTACCGATAAGAGTTGTGATTATCCACAAATTCCTAATTGTTTCATGCATGTTCTTGGATTACACTAAAAATCTCTATTTAGTGGTTCAACCTAAAAACTGAATTTGGGAATTTCAAACCATAATGCCATTTTATCCATATTCAGAACTCAAATTAAAATACACAATGTGCATGCACAGATGTCATGTAGCCTTACATAGGCTAAAGAGTAGGTTTTTTCCAATGGAAAATACATATCACAAATAATCACAAAGGTCTTAAGTACGTCCATTGAAAACACTGAAATTTAAAGCTCTTCAAACTCACATAAACTATGTAAAATAAACCATAATTTGTTAAGTGTAGTGAAAAAGCATGACCCACTCCCAGAGCACTTACATATTTAGGAATTTGCTACAAATTCCAATAAATGATATGGCTGTTTAAATAAAAATGTATAACTATTTAATTAGTTTTGTAATCGGGCAGTAAGTCACAGAAAATATTTAACAAACAACTAAAACATTTAAATTGTCTCCAGAGGAGATCAGTGCAGAAAAGATTGCAATATACAGGTCTTCAACACTGAAGAAGGGGGAAGAATTCAGTGAATTTTGTAGCCTGCCCATCCTCCAGACTCCCTTGGATGTCATCAAGGGATGCCTACTAAACAAAACATGCCCTGTAATGGTGCAGAGGAAACAAAGGATGGTGAAGAATAGCCACAGAGCCGATACTGACAGGTATATCACCATGCCTGGTCGCTCCTTCTAACCTTCTTTATGTTTTCTCTGTCATTACCTCTACGCATGCTCCCACCTACCTCCCCTCCTGCTCCTTCACAGGTTGACACTGGCTTTCTGCACAATATTGCTGCATGTGTGCACTGCAATGACTATCTCTGAGGTAGGCTCGCTATGAGGTTTCAGTTGAGGTGTCAGTTGAAAGGAGGAAATTGAAGTGAGATGGACAAAACTGAACTTCAATTTCAGAAGGAAATAAAAAATAAATTCTAACTGAAGCTTCATTTAAATTTTAAGTTCATATTACGACTCTTCCTACTTGTCTGCCCTATGTTTTGAAAGGATTAAGGTACTTAAGGGTGTTGAAGCAAGTTCTGTCTGCAGGAAAATCACCTGCCAGTGGTCTAGGAGACAGATTGTATCAGCTAATGCATCCACGTAGCTGCAGGAAGTCCCTGGACCTTCTACACCTGTCCCATTTCACAACAGAGAAAGAACAGTCAATGGATCTCAGTCCTCCGCTCATTCAGCTTCCCTGACAAAATCCCACCTCTGGTTATCCAACAGAGCTGGTGGGGAATTACACCCTTTGTCACAGGGATCTACTGCTGCGCAAGAGAATTGCCCCATCTCTGCTGCGGGAGGGACTCTCTGTGGTGGAAAGATTTTCTTTTAAAAACAGAAGTTAAAATGTAATCTTATTTTGCCCCTTTTTTTGTAGTCCAAATCTTTCTATGCTTTTCCTTTACAGATCTTCCTTCAGTGCCTACGGGGTGGCAAAGAAGAGTAGGTCTCATGAGTAAATAAATACCTGGGAGAAAAATCAAAAGGATCACTACACAATATTTTATCTATATAACTATCAGGAAAGCTGCTGTTCCAATGGACTTTTTTTTTTTTTTAACACTGTTTTCATGCCAGCAGACAGGTAGCTAAAGCATGACTGTATCATCAACTTCTTGGTTTCCCAACAAAGACATACTATAGGTACATATATGAGGACAGGCTTAGCTCATATTTCCAAAATGATAATATTTAACTGAACCAGATGAAATGGCTGAAGATAGGCTGCCAAGACAGAAATCCTAACACTGAAGCATTATCACAAGTTTGAGTGATGAATAACAGAAAGAAGTGTTTGTTCAATCAAACAAATGCTCAACACGCAGTATGTGTACTAATGCGTAGGCATTAGCATCCCTAGGAAGTGTGGTTCAGTCAACTCAAGTTCAAATAATTTGAACTTTACATTCCCACTTCTTACTGTATTTGTTTTAATTAAAATAAACCAGGAGAGTCTGTCAATGTCTGTTGGTTTACATTTTAAAAATTTCTTCAACCATACCACACAACATTGGGGGACAAGGTAAGGGTGTGTGTGTCCTGAAAATATTCCTCAAGAACAATCAACTTTTTACAGTTAAAATACAATTCTGCATTGTGTTTGATTGGTTAAGGCTCTAAAATTAATTCTTAAATTACTATAATAATTAGTATTTGCTATATATAATTGAATTTTTCTCTGCAATTAATGGCTAACCTTGGGTAATTCAGCTAATTTTTGGTAAATCATTAAAGAATCAGACTTCAGTTAACAGTCATCCAATTATTAGCATATCATACCTAAAAAGAAGTGAACTGTTCTAATTAAGTTTCTATAGTGTTCCTTGTCATGGTGAAAAATTCTCTATCAATGTATCTCTAAACTGTTCTAGACACATTGGGGTATATATTTAATAAGTATGGATATTTTAATCCAGTTGTGAATTCTTCTCAGGCACTTTCACTCTGAAATGATGCTTTTAAAAACAAATACAACAGATAGGGAATGTTGATAGATTCACAGACAAAGAGAGATACATGTAAAACTGACATATATTGAAATAATTGATATGTTGTCGGTTAGGTTACTTTCAACTGCCAAAATCTACTTTACTTGCTTCCCTATGCTTTTAACAGCAATGGTAAAACTGATGAAAGACTTTTTTTACTCCCATTCTTGCTGCTTTGTGAAACTATGAGCAATCAACAAAGGCAGAATATAATTGCTTATGCCATTTAGTACTTCCTGAATAGAGAGTGCTTATCTCCACAAATATCAAAACAGATCTTTACTTTTAAAGTTCTGTGACAGAAGCCATATTTGCCATGAAGAGTTTATTCCCCACTCAGCCAACATGCTGGTGTATAATTTAAAGTTTGACACCATGTGCAAGCAGGGGAAAAAAAAAAAAAAAAATCAAGTATTGGAAAGTATCGCCCACCACCCAATTACTTCAATTACTTGTCAGAAAAGATTTCAAAATTATTGTTTTGAAAGTTATTTTCATGCAGAATAAAGAAATAGTTCTCAGTTTTGAGTATGTCTACAAGAAGCTCTGAGAGAATGGCATCAAATATACTTCCAATACTCGGATTTGCTACTCCAGCAGTGGAACAAGAGGGAAAAAAAGGGCTTTGGGTTTGGATTGCAGAGAGGGACCTAGAAGACAGAAAGATTGTATAGATACATTTCAGATCTTCTTAGCAGACTAAAATGTAGTGGCTTTTCCTCTCCCCACCCTCGGCTTCTATGAAAACAAGCTAATTGTAAATTTTACATATTTTCCCTTCTAAATTTCATAATGTTCAGGTATTTCAGGACTTAATGAGTATGAAAGAGTTAGTTCAGGATGTACTGACAAGTGACAAATCTTTTAAAATCTAAATTTCTCACTCGTGTCTTGTACACACAGCAAAGTCTCAAAATAGGACATTATGGCTGTCTGAAAGATTGCTGTCAACATAGGTAGTGATCTCAGTTCAGTTCACCATGCTCAAACAGCCACATTGCAAAAATGCATTCCCAGCTGCCCGAGCACGCATCTCCACCAGCAGCTTTGGCACAAAGGGAAAGGTGGCCACCCTGACGGCAAGCCTGCTAACCCGTGGTTTAAGCACAAGAGCTGGAGAGCGGGCACTAGTGAAATTAATTTGCCACTTTTTAGGTTTGAAAGTATCTTGTAAATTTGGGCTTGCGTTTGGCATGACATTCATGAAAGAATACAAGACAAGTATGCTTTAAGACACAGTCAGAAAATGCAGTACTAATTTAAAAAAGCTGAAGATTACTAAATGGACATTAGATACCTATGAAAGTAGTTTGTTATTCTTTGGGCAAATAGATAAGAAAACACAAACACTCATGGCTTTAGGTAGTCCATTTCACTTAGGAGATACCTGTTCAGCAGCAGACTGGACTGGCAATTGAATAAACAAGAGGAGTCAATGCATAGCAGAAAAGTTTTCTGACATTTTTTGTGGAGTTTTGCTGCTGGTTATACTGCCCATGTACAGCTCTAGAGTATGACTCACTTGCATAATGGACAGAAATTCATTGAGTGTTAATGTATTGAAGAAAATCCTCATCCCATTAAGAGAGAAACCTTTTGACCTTATGTAGAAAGTTACACTTGCTTCCAGGAATGGCAACGTCACAATTGTATCTCTGCAATGAGTATGTTTTGATAATTAATGCCAGCACGATCAGAATACAAAATGAATTCCATTTTTTGATTACAATACATAGTGTTCTTTTAATGCTCTATTATCCAAGGCTGTGGTGCAGCTTGCCTAATACCATAAAATCTGAGCAGCTCTCGAGCAAAATATTTGGTCACTTGTGTAATTTATAGGTATAGACTCTTTGTCTTCCCTTTTGCTACAAAGAAAATGTTGAACTGAAGCAGACTGGTATCTCAGTGGCTACTGAGACTTTCTTTACAATCATTACCACAGAAAAAGTACCTTATCCTCAGGTCATTGTGAAACTATTATGTACAGTAGAAGAGAACATACAAAGTACATGTATCCTTTAGTAACACTTTCTGAAGCTAACAAAACCGCTAAGAAAGTGTGCGGTATGAAAAGATGCGCACCTTTTGTGATTAAGTGTCATCTATCCAGCAGTCCTGGCAGGTGGAAAATAAACTCTCAACGTGCACATTCTCCATGGATAGTAGTCTCAAATTGAATCCACTAAAGCTCAGAGACTTGGGCTATGCTCAATTATACCACAGCATTTGCAGAGTTTTAGCAATGTATTCACGTTATGAACAGCAAAAAAGTTTAAGTAATCTGAATTTTTC
This sequence comes from Aramus guarauna, assembly GCA_013400195.1. Classification (NCBI taxonomy): domain Eukaryota; kingdom Metazoa; phylum Chordata; class Aves; order Gruiformes; family Aramidae; genus Aramus; species Aramus guarauna. The sequence goes on along the minus strand of VXBL01000377.1, from coordinate 377,745 downwards.
CACAAAATCAAAGTTTAACAAATGTAACCACTCTTGAAAGAGTGGTAGAGAGGGTTAGTGAACCACAACAACACAGATTGTGCGGAAGACATGCTTTTTGCTCTTGCATGTGTTCACTGTCCTACCTATGAAAGGGGGAGGCTGATAAGGGAAGAAAATACACTTCCCTTTGTAATCACCTCCAAGTTGAAACCTTTATTTAAAACTTCCTTAATTTGCTGTTACAGCAACACAGTGCAGCACTATGTTGTTCTATACATCCCAGAACAGAGTGTGGTCTCTGCAAAATTCTTGAAATCACCCAGCACAGCTATCCTCAGACAATTCTTAATATATAAGAAGGTGGCAAGCAACATTCAGCAATTAACTGATGTACTCACACTTGCTTCACAATGTCTTGCTACATTTGTGCATTTGTCTTTCTAAAAAACAGTACTAGATATATAGCGTTACTTATACATTGTGATGAAACCATTTTGAGCACTCCTGATTTTAACCTTTTGCATTATCTCTGAATAGGGACTCGAATGTCTCTAATTGAACTTGATACCTACTGATTTTCTACTATGTTAACATGCATGTTATTCATGGAGGCATTTAAAATCCATTGTTTTACAGAAGCATGGATAATGACGTTATCCCTTCAGGTGAATTCATCTCCTCTACGTGCTTGCAGGAAAGAGGCCAGTGCAAGTTAATTGACTGAATTCCCTTTTTAGGCAGGTAGAGGAAAAAAAGAGATTCTTTTTTCAGTCACTGCTCATTCCATTTTGAGATAGATATCTAAAACATGGTAGATTAATCCTGCTCCAAAGCATGCACTTATCTCCAGGAACTGCAGGAGTCAAGGTGACTAACTGATCCATATACACATGTACATTGGGGGTGCCTACAGTTAGACAAAATGAAGGTCAAAATGAAGTAAGCGTTGTCTTAGAAATCCACAATACCATAACTTCGAGTAACTTTGCTTATTTCTGGACAAGAGGCATTCCTTGAAATCATGATGCAGTATTTTCAATATACAACAAGCTGTTTGCTATGCCTATAACATCATTAAGGCTTTTTTAAAAATAATAATAAAATAAATATTTTTAAAAAAACAAAACAAACAATGTTTGCTTACCATGGCAGGAGCCATCCACTTCTTCATATCCTACACTGCAGATACATCGTCCAAGAGGCACAAGCCAATCCCCATCTGCTCCACAATACAATTTTGGAGTATCACGTTCCTCAGCACTTTTCACGCAGGAGCCCCGTACTTCCACCAAAGAGGAAGAATCAACCCTTGGAATAGTATCAGGAAACATAGCCAAATTACGGACTGTGAAAGGGCACTTTTTGTAATAAACACGGACTGAAACCAAAGCAATGCATGCTCCAATGTCCTGAAAAGCAAGATAAAATCCTTTCTTGTTTATTGGCCCAACCTCACGAACTTCTGTGTTGAGTTTAAGAATGCGGTCACCCAAGTCCATCTGGGTAAAACTCTCATCAGCTGCAATAGTATCAATTTTAGTGTACTGGTTTGGCTTGAATTTTACTCCATGAGACTCATCTGACTCCATGTAGTAGAGATTGAAAGTTTCCTTGCAGGTTCCCAGTACCCATGGAATACTGTTGCAGTCCCTCAGGGTAAATTTCATTTCCACATAAATTTTCTGTGCAGCATCACGGGAGATCCAGTTTGTTCGAAGCCAGTTGTTTTGGTTTGGTTCCATCACGTTACATACCTGGTAAGTATGAATGGGACGATTGTGTTCATCCATTTCAGTTATGGCATCCCACTGGAAAGAAAATAAAATTGTTTGACAACTAAGAAAAATATATTATAAGCATATGCATATACAGAGAGGCCACCTATACACATGTGTATGTGCACTTATGACTTCACTAAGAATAATTATTTACTTAAAGTTTAGCAGAAAGACAGTAGTTAGAAGCAGATACCAACTACAAAAGGGCACAAGACCTCAAACTTTACAATAAATTTCTATTAATTAAAAAAAGTTAGAAATTGATGTAGCTCAGTAGAAGAGGGAAACAATAGCCATGTTTATATTAGCAAATTTAGTAAGTCCAAGAACATTCCTGGACATATCATTCAATCATCTATGCNGGGGGGGGAAATCGCTAGAACAGTCCTGTTTGGCATGCCAGTCAAATAGCCCTCTGGCAGTCCTCTAAGCAACTCCCAAGCTCAAGGCACCTGCAGCAGTCATCAGCTGGGCTGCAGCCACGCTGGTTTGGTGGGTCTGAGGTGTTTCGTGGGTTGTCATGGTTTATACAATCACCCTAGAAACATTTACCTGTATACATAGAGATGTTACATTTCTGGCTCCACAAGTCTGTATTACACCTATTTCCTCTTTTAAAGAAAATAAAAATAAAAAGTCACAGGCATCATACCATTTTTGTTGCCTTTATAAATTTTCTTCCTTACAGTTCAGGGGTGAAGGAGGAATTTTTTTTCCTCTCCACTTCCCTAGTTTTATGCTACATCAACTTCACTAAAATTCTCAAATTCTGGTGGAAAAACCCCACAATTCTCAAATTCTGGTGGAAAAAACCCACATAGAAACTGTCAAAAACATGACTATTGGAAAATTATCCATGTGCTACATATGAAAGGCTTATCAAATGCTTAATTTATTAAATAATCTGCTATTCTGAAGGATTACCAACATCCCCAAAATAGCTTCAATAAAATTGAGTCAACTTTCCACTAAACACTCTCAACAGCAATATAGCATTAGATTTAGATGTATTCTTGTGAAAACACAGAACTAGTTATGGTTCTGTACCCAAAACTATTGTGTCCCATCAGAAGTCTTAGTGTGGCCTTTTAGATGTGTTGTTGTCTTATGGCATTCTAGATGTAAACTGGCATATCAAATAAGCCAAAAACCTGTTCATAAGGATCACTCAAAATGCCAGACTAATTGTTCTAATGCTATGAAACATCAAAATACAAAACTATGAACATCAATAATGTATACATGGAACACATTTGTTATGAACACATATTTAATTAAAATTATTTGCCTGCAAAGGAGATACATAGGCTTCAAATTGAGAAAGCAATCAACTTTCTCAAACTTTGCAGTTATTTTGGTAAATTCACTGTACGGCATTTTAAAGTTTTATATTACATACATATGCACACGCATAAGATGCCACAACACATGTTCATATTATGCACAATATGCAATTCTAAGTACAAAAACGAGGTACGGACCTTACACATCATTGTTCAAACAGAAATTTAAATTCTGTTAGCCCCATGATACATCAACCCCGCACATTTTTCTACTCTAATACACACATTATCAGTATTTTTAAAATTAAAGTTACACTATTAAAGATGCATTTTAACTACTTGAGCTGCTGAATATCCATAGTGTCTACCTATTTCAGTATTAAAAGTATTACTCCAGTATTACAAAGAAGGTTCGGTTGGCCTCTGGCCCACCAGATTGAGAAAATGTAGGAAATACAAGTCCAGTTTATTATTTTAAGCAATAAAAAAATTTTTTTTATATATATCACCATTTAGAAACATCATGGAAAGAAAGACTTTCTGTTCATCTTTTTCTGTGAAAGATGAAGATATTAAGAGTTAAGTCCTTATTTTCAGAAAAATTCCCAGACACCAAATGACTGTTAAAACCCATGTAAACATGCAGAAACCTAGGTGGCTTTGAGTTTTAAGAACAAATAACGTCACAATACGGAAGTGGAGGAAATATTCACATCTCCAAGACCTTTCACACAATCTTTATGTACAAAAACCCTCAGCAAACACACAACATGGAAGAAAAAGTTTCACTTATTTAGGAGTAAACTGATCCATCATGGTGGAAGAAGAAAAAACAACCAACCTGTGGCTCAACTAGCCTGAAAATTTTGGGTTTTAAATGGTGGCTGGAATTCATGGGGAAAAAAGGAATGCCAAGTGCTGCCAGATGTGATTGAAGAATATGAATTCTTGGTGACTGCAGCGTGCACCTGAGAGCTATGCAGAAAAACAGGGTGAATCGAGGCTCTACAGGCCATCACTTTTGGGAATTCTTCCTGTCACAGCAAGGAGTGATAACCCAGACTGAAGGTCCCATCTTAAGAACCACAAAACATACTACTTATGCGATAGCCAGCCAAGGACAAATAGTTGGCCAACCACCTGCTGTCTCAAGAGATTCTTATACAGCCAAGGGCTTTTAGAATGCATTCAGAAAGGGCAAAACTGCTACCTCAGCATTCATGGCAAGCCTAGAAGAAATTCAGATTTGGTCAAAATTGTGTGATAGAGTACTAGTTAGCATAAGGCTTCTTGTGCCATTGCCCTCAAAATGATTTCAACTACGATTCAAGTCTATCCTGTAGCAAGCAATATAATACCCCAAGTGGGTCTTCACTTTGAGAAAGGAAAAGGGGACTTTCATGGAGCTAAAATCCATAGCTCCAAGCCTTAAAACCTCATCAGAAGAGGTTCTGTAAAAAACAGAGCAGCTAAGTCTCTCAGCCACTGATTCCTAATTTGGTTACCATATCTCTTACATGAACTAAGGACATAGCACCATTTTCTTCACATATAAAACATGTAACAATTTTAAGCATTATTACACAAATTTGTGTTATACAAAAATATAACCACAATGTAGCTTAAGAAAAAAGCCAACACAAAACCAAACAAAAAAACCCAAAACCAAACAGAAGTGCAAAAAAGTTGTCTGCGTTTATTTGTGTACCAAACCACATTAAAAGGAAGATCTGCTATGTGCTCTAGAGGTCTCAAAAAACCCAAAATACACAAAACCACCCTGAAAAAAACCCAAGCAAAAAACCCCCACAAAAACCCCAACAACAAACAAACAAAAAACAACACACCAAACACCCCAAAAAGAAACCAAAAAACCAACCAAACAAAAAAATTCCCACCACACCAAACCTAGAATAAAAGGGAAGCAATTGGGATGACAATGTAGTTTTAAAAATGGACATTATTCTTCAGATCTGGAATAAGCTAGCTTAAAACAAAAAAGCCTTAACATACTACTGCTGCCTCTTAAAAATATTAGAAAATAAAATCCAACATATCCTCCCCCTATTGTGAGAATTTCTTCAGAAATATTTAGTCACTTTGAATCAATGTCATGATTTGAACTTAGAAATTAAAGCCCTGAAGTTCACTGCTAACCGTGTCGTTAATAATATAAATCTATTACTTCTGTAGGAAAGCAGATGCTCAACACTTCAATAACTGGTTTAGAAGAATAAAACAAGATGGATTGATCAAATATAGACAGTGCTTTAGTTCATTCAAAGCAGACCTTGCATGCTTGATGCCTGTCCCTTTGCATTGTGCTCCCACATAGCCTGCTGACAACTCTCAAGTTATAAGAACTCATGCATTGGGCAACAACGTTTAAAAGCCATTTGCAAAAATATTTAACAAAAGTAGCAGTCTAATCATCATACAAATAAATCATTTTCCAAAAATGTTAACATTTTATGTTTCAATCTAGCCATTGTACTGAGACGTATTGTATAAGGTACGTGCACAAATACAACCATGAGTTTTCTGGCATATGCTCTTAATTACTAGTCCCAGATATTGAGTGCAAATGAGGTAAATTCCACCACCTCAAAATGTCAATGCAATTTGCTGAAAAGGCTGACAGAACTCAATCTGCGTTAGTCTCTGACAAAGACACATTGTTCTTGGGTGAAATACAATCTGCTTTTAATTTTATGTAAATGTTGCATTTTTCTTCTGATAAAAACAGTCAGGAAATGGCAAACAATAGTCAAATTCAATGCAGACATCAAGAAGCCAAAGAACTTATCAAATACACACTAGTTTTCTTTTAGGTGTATTTCATATTACAGGTTGCGATTAATCCAATGAAGAGTATTTATAAACATTTTAGTTGTGCTAAACTATTCTTTACTTAAATCTTAAAAGCAAACAAACAGAAGTATCTTATTAGTGATGTTCGCAAGAGAAGGTGGTAGGTCCCCCCAGAATACCCAACGTGACATGCACAAAAGCTGGCAGAAGCTGTCTGGTCTGGACAACCTGACAGTTCAGACTTCCTTGGCATCCCACCACAGTGCATTACTTTTGAAGTTTTTGATTACATTTGTTTCAAAATGAGGTAAGCCTCCGATAATATTGATGGAAGCAGCAGCAGCATAAAGCTAATTCTCACAACTGGAGTTCCAGGATTTATGAAGAAGAACTGTCAAAAACAGTTTGGAGGAAAGACTTCAAAATTTTATTTTAACATTGCAATCAAGAGCAGCACAGGTAAGAGGTTACATTGTACTTTCACATTTGGCATAAAGAAGGAGTCAGTGTCACTGAAGTAGAACAACATGGAATTTGAAGATGGAGGGAGAGAAGATTAAGATTATTTGTCACATTCAAGTACGAGATTAAGCTACAAACCACACTGAAATTTTAGATAAAAATCTCAGTTGTTTTCATATTTCTACAAGCAACTTTACAGCCTTTCTGTTTCATTTTAGAACTTCACTAATATTTAACAGCTGTACAGAGAACACTATAAAGAGCAAATTACCTAATTTCAATCTTGTACTAGCTATACATAACACTGACATCTGTTTTCAGTGTTCCCCACTTTTCTGTTATTCTTATTTTAAACCAAATGCTACAGACTTACAAAATCAGTAAGAGCTATTTATTACAATTCAGTGGGTTGTATCACCAAAAGCTGTACGAACGTTACAAAAAAGAGAGACTGCATTTCAGATATTTCATGTTATTTTTAAACACACTGCTGTCTGATAAGAAAATGTCCTAGTGATACCATTCCACAGAAAAGTAAACACAGTGGACCAGTTTCAGCCTGATGGAAGAAGTCAGTTTCCCTGAAGACATCAGAGTTATTTCAACAAGTTCTGAAACTTGACTATTATCTTTAAACACGGTCAACCTGTTAAGCAAGGTGTTACTGAGGTCAGATTGGGCTGCTTAAAGAAAAGAGATGTTAAAGTGATGATTGGCATGATTTGCCCAGTAGTAGCCATACACAACATCAGATTTATGGGGGGAACACAGAACAGAAAGGACAGAGAGCTCACCCCGTCGTCACCTCCCAGCTCCCTGTGGCAGCACCATAAAGTTGCATATTCCCATGTCAACCCTATGGCTGCTCTTTGACTTCCAGCAGCAGAAAGCAGTCATGGCACTGCATTAGCCCATCTTTCCCCCATGAAGATCTGCACTGCAGGCTCTTCACCATGTCACTCGTGCCTCTCATCTCCCATGCTGGCAATCGCCGTTGTGCCATTTGCTTAGAGACAAGGCAAGCAGATTCTCACTGTTCAGCAGCAGTGCTTGCGCCTGAAGGGTTCATTACAGTATTTTATTTGTATGTCAAACTTTGTTGTAAGAAGCTTTTCCAATTAATAGGGGTAATTATATCAAGCAGTTGAAAATGTCTATTATATAATGTGCTTCTATCTAGATAACCCTCATGATGAGGGTGCTGAAACACTGTAACAGGTTGCCCAAAGGGGTGGTAGATGCCCCATCCCTGGAAACATTCAAGATTAGGTTGGACGGGTCTCTGAGCAACCTGATCTAGTTGGAGATGTCCCTTCTTGTTGCAGGGAGGTTGGACTAGATGACCTTTAAAGGTCTCTTCCAACCCAAACTATTCTATGATCCTATGATAACTTCACATGTAGTGAAAGACTTTTCCCATGAGTTGTCACACTGATTGACGAATTAATAATAGTGGGTTCTTAATCTCAGATAACAGTTATTCGGGCACTGATCCCAGCAGCAGTTTGGTAATCTAGGATAGCACTTTCAGCATCTTGCTCAGCTCGAGTCTTTTTATTGACATTTTATTTCATTTAAAGGAAAACATAGGGACACTGGTTACTTAGGCCCATGCCCTTACTCAGCAGTTTAAGGGATGGAAAAGACCATCTGCCCTTACAAATTTTGCTGCATTTATACCCTAAGCAATGAAGTTCTCTTCCTCCTTATCCTTTTAATCAAAGGATAATTCTCTAAAAATGAAGGGTTCTGCATTTAAACATACCTCACCAGTGTATCTTAGTTCACTCCTGAATAAGGAGTGGTTGTGGCAGACTCACCACACAATACATTGAAATATTAAGCAAACAATGGGACCCCTGGGTAAAATATTCTACACAAGTCTTTTGCTGTCAAGCAAAACATATATGGATAAGTACTGCTTTGCATGCAGCAGGAGAAGTGAAGGAGAAAGTAGTGCCTAAAAAGAACATGAGATAGGAGATTGGGGAGCAAAACCTGTTGACTTCAGTCACTCTGCATTTGACTACTGCTTAAGAAAACACATCTGTAAAGGCAAGTCCTCAACAGTAGTAAGTCTTATTACCTATCTGGCAAGAGGAAAAAAAAAACCAAAAAACAACAAACTTCCTTTTTAAAATCAAAGAACAAAGTATATAAGGTTCATGCTACAGAGGTCTGGTTTACTCTATTGGTTTCAGAGAGCTAGGTAATTTCAGAAGCGTAGCTGTCAACTACTACTAAGACAAAGCATAGGCTGGCATCTGAAAATACAGTGAACCTGCAGCAATATGATTTTCTGATGTATAGCCCCCATTACCCACAGATGTCCACTTGGAACAGGTCAGTTCCCTAACATTAAAGGGGATGGACTATGTTTGTTACATATAACTGCTTTTATAAAAAAAAAACCCAAAAAACAGTCTGGAGAAAGTTACAAGTGTGTCCATACAACTCATATACCCAAGAACAGTAAGTAAGCATTTCCATATTTATTACATTTATTAAATCCAATGAGAATAAAAAGAAAGCAGATGGTAATTTTTTCTAATATTTTAATTGGTTCTTTTATTTTGTCATTTTTATAAGACAGTTTATTACTCATTTTGGTCATCATTACTCATTTTGGTCATCATTATTCGCTGTTCTCAGCTGGGAGTCATCTCCTGAAATCTGCAAGTGAATTCTCACTTTCAACTGTAAGCTACTGACAATCTTTTAGATCCATTTCCATGGAAACAAGCTGAATGGTAAAAATACAGAGAGAGTTTTGAAAGTTTGTAAAATTCCCTTATACTATCTCCAGTGAGATGATCTCCATAGAAATGAGATCAGAAAGGTCTGAGCTACAAAACAATAGAGAAGGACCCGCACTTGGCATGCACAGTTGCTGGCTGCCATCTGCAAATGCAGATTTAAACATCTAGCTGCTGTAGTGACATTTAAGGAAAACCAGCTACACTACGTAAGAGAACTGCAGAAAACAACCTTCTCTCTTAAATTAACATGCTTAGAGAACGAACAGTTTAAAACACAGGTGTCATTTAAACATGACACTGAAAACAGAAACATTAAAAAGAACTACTGAATTACTGTAAATTAAAGGTACTGAGTTCACATTTTTCCCCATCCCCTCCAAGTATTTTTTCTTCGCCTCCATCTTTTTTCAAGATCTACAACTCTATGTGAAAATAGATACTCAGACTTCCAAAGCTCAATGAGACAAGTGGTAATGCTGAACCTATGAAATGTGCCTACAAAAAAAAAGACAGACAAAACTCAACCACTATTCATTGTTTCCTAGCAAGTACAAGTTGGCATAGCTAGCAAAATAAAACACTAATTAAACTACTTACGATCTTACATTTAAATCAGGCTGATTTAAAGTTGCTTAGGGAATGCATATAAATATAAGGCATGCATTACATTAGCTCTGTGGAACTATAACTACAATTGCAAAGCAGGTTTAGAGGAAAATATGACATCTGTTTTCTACATAGACAGCAGCGTATAGGCACAGAATATGACAATCGATGGCAAACCCCTCATAAAAACTGTAGAAGTAAATGTAATTAAGAGGGAAAAGCAAAATCAGAATTAAAAAAATGCAAGAGTAACTAGCAAAACATAGAAAAGAGAATACAGGAAAGAGTGGCAATAGGCTCTTGTGTTGCCCAAATGCAAGTGTTAATAGGTCTTGGGCAGTGGAACAATTGCTCTATACCTGAAGCGGCCAGGTCGATTCAGAAAGCTGTTAATCCAAATTGAAAATCTAAAATACTGAGTCACTTCTCTGTTATTTACATGAAGCACTGAATACTGAACAACCCTGAGGATGAGCTGCTCCAGATGATCCAACTTTCCTCCGCTCTGGAAACTGTTCTGCTTCTAGTGGACACCCTCCACTAGACCAGGTTGCTCAAAGCCCCATCCAACCTGGCCTTGAACACTGCCAGGGATGGAGCCTCCACAACCTCTCTGGGCAACCTGTTCCAGTGCCTCACCACCCTCACAGTAAAGAATTTCTTTCTAACATCGAACCTAAATCTGCCCTCCTTCAGCTTAAGGCCATTACCCCTCATCCTATCACTGCATTCCCTTGTAACCAGTCCCTCTCCAGCTTTCATGTAGGCTTCCTTCAGGTACATGAAGGGCTGCAATAAGGTCTCCCTGGAGCCTTCTCTTCTCCAGGCTGAACAACCCCACCTCTCTCAGCCTGCGTACACATGAAGGCTGTTTATAACAAACTGATATATAATTGAAGCCAACCACTAACGTGTAAAATGCCATTCTCCTCAGTACTCTGCACCGAGACCATTGTTTCCCTGAATGTGTTATGGACTATAAAAGACTCAATGACTTGCATCAAGGATCTGCAAGGATAGCATGCCAGACTGTAATTTTCTTTTTAAATGAGACACACTAGTAAAACCTCAGCAGGTGGTGAGAGATGCCACAATTCAGTGGTGAAAAGTGCTGCCGATCACCTTTCCAGGGGCATCTTATCCCTATGCAATGCAACTGTTCTGGCAGATTCAGAATTGAATGGGAAGCGAGAGCAAAAAGTCTATGCCTTTTCCAGATAGCACTCAACCCTGCTGTGTGCCCTTCAAAATATGCTCATGCGCCATCTCTGGGACCAGTGCCATAGCTTGCTGACCTCTGTCTTACAGAAGAAATAATTAATAATAAATTAAAAGTATCTAGAACAGCAGTTTACACATATCTGCTATGGAACAGAGCTGAGTCTAGGTGATCATAAGAGTTGTGTGCTACAATTAGCAGAGCAGCTGCCAGCAGCTACAGAGTCCCTCTGCTAAAACAAATTGGTTTGGCCTGGTGAGAAGCCAGAATAACACCAGGGCAGGGAGAGAAACTTGGTAGAAGACATTGTCAGCCCTCAGTCTGAGAGCTGACCTTGTCTGCTTTATGATTTAATGGATGCAGTACTATGAGTCAAGTGATCGACTGCTTTTACCAGTTAACCCCTTCAAAAATTGTGCATTGCATCAAGTCACAAATCTGACTTCAGTGCACAAAGTTCCAAATGTTAGTTCCCTTATACTTGCTTTCCAGGTTTTGAATCTTCAATTCTTATATTTGAAATTCCCCTTCAGCAGCAGGGAGATCCTCTTTTGCCCTTCCAAGAAGGGAGCTTTAAGTGAATACCACAAAATCACAGCAAAACAACAGTCCTGGCTGTGCGCACTCAGAAAGCGGGCTGTGACTCAGGGTCTCCCATTTTCATTGCCTGACTAATCACTTGGAGAAAAAGCATTTCAGTACCAGCGATGGCAGAAACTGTATAAATATCACTCCAAGCTCCAGGTTTTCCCCACTGAAAAGCAGTAGATTTCAGTCTATTTTTGTGGGGGTATTGGCACATTTAAATTACTGCAATTAGTAAGCAGTCAATGAGGTTAATATGGATTAAGTAAAACCCATAAGAATATCTATCCATTCCTTCTTCCTATCTCTCCCCAATTGTTTCTTAAAGTCTCTAGTGTTTAAGAAGGAAAAAAAAAAAGAAAAAAGAATCCTGCCATTTCTACTTCTTATTGAATTAGTACTAGACAATTAGTGTTTTTAATTGAAACTACACCAAACGGAAACAATTAAAAATAATAATCATAACAAAGCAGCTATATAAGGCTTTTCATCTTTGGAGTGCTTTACAAACACTAACACATTAATTCAAACTAAGCTATAAAACTAAAGAAGCAAAACTAAAGATAATGAGAGGAAGGTTAAGTGACAGATCACTGACTTTTACCAGCATGCGCTGCAAGTTATAGTAATGAAGAGCTTGCGGTATCAGTGTGGCGGCCTTTATCTGACATCATACACACCCACATGAACTGAAGCAACACCACTTCAAAACTCTACTGCAGCACCACAGTATTCCTTTAAACACGTTGCTAATGGGCTCCTTCAAAACTGCCCTTCATTCCTCTCCAACTCTTATGCTACCAGGCGAAACGGAGCCCGCTCCTGCGGCACACGCCTGACTCAAATACCTGCTACCAAAGTGCTGATGAACGGCTGAATCATCTCATGCCTTTCACCACCATCCTAACAAGTGTTATCACTACGTACCAATAACACGATTCAAAACTTCATTTTATTTCCAAGCTACTCATCCCTTCTGAGCAATCCAAGTATCAAAAGCTATGAGAAGTATTAAAGGTAAAAACTTGTATTTACTGGCTTGCAAGGGATCATGTTGATACACTCAAGTAAAAGCCAAAAGCATCATATTCTGCCATTTAACTGACCCCAAAAGTTCTGGAAATACAATCTGAGAGAGGAACAGAAGAATCGGTTATTGGAAGTGGAGAAAGCTGAAAAATTTAAGTAGCAACTCAACTTATTTGCATATATGTTCCTAAGTTTATTTGCATATTCCAGCTATGCACGTTACAGCTTTACTCATTTTCTAGTTTGAATCAGAGTGGTGCACAAAAATTCTTCAGAATAACATCCCTTACAGGTTCAAAACATCTTTAACAAACTACCCAAAGTTTTTATAGAAATAAATACCTAAAAATCAGAAGTCTGACAATTTTTTTTTTTTTTTTAATAAAATGCTACCCACATCAACCTTTTGCATATAGTCTCTGAACTCCAAAGCAGGAACAAATTAAAACAAAAGGAGAAGAGAAAGGAAAAGAAAACAAATAACCAGTGTTTTCCAGTAAATTGGTTTGTTCATGCTTCCCATATAATTGCTTATTTACTGAGAGCTTGTAAAGTAGTGCTGCCTCCTGGGGGAGCCCAAGCTCAACCATATTCATGAAAAAGTACAGGAAAAAAACAACCTGCTACCCCTCCCTGGTGTTCCTTTCTTTCATCCCACTTCTGAGCACACAAATGGAGGAAGCACCAAGCTTTTAATTACCCTATAGTACATGGAAGCTGGTATTGAAAATACTCCATTCACTGGAGTTGAGCACAATATCATCAGAGCAACCTCTCAGACATCTCTTTTCTACATTGTGATGCATTCTTCAGATAGGTCTGAATAAGATATGAACTATGACAATGAAAAATTCACATATTATTTCAGCTCCTCCCTCCCCCCCATTACCTTTGTTTTCAATTAGATAAAAAAACAAATATACTTTCTAAATCAATTTCTGGTGAAGCTAATGACCATAAAGGAAAAAAATTCATTTTACTCTATCTTGGATTATTTTGGTAGACAGAATAATGTTTCATGTAGCTTTATTGATAAACTGTGTAAAGCAGATCCTTTCTATTCTTTGTGTCACATGCACAACTTTGAATCACATTGATACATATTGAGCCCTGTTTTGTTCATGTCGCATATTGGGCAGAGTAGGCCAGGGTATCTTCTTATATAGGTTTGCAATCTCTTTAGATTCATTCAAATTAGAGAACATCTAGAAGGTATTACTTCAGTCAATAACTTCCTATGATGAGACACTGGTTTGGATTTGTATGGCAAGGGTTTGGTAGCAGGGGAGCTACAGAGGTGGCTCCTGTGAGAAGCTGCTAGAAGCTTCCCCTAGGTCCAGAGCCAATGCCAGCTGGCTTTAAGATAGACCCACTGCTGGCCAAGGCCAAGCCCATCAGCAATGGGGGTAGTACCTTTGAGACAACATATTTAAGAAG
>VXBL01000377.1:340814-363747 GCA_013400195.1 Aramus guarauna | reverse complement strand
CTGGAGCAAGGGAAGAGCGTGAGGAGTCCTCCTCTTGAATAGGATGGAGCAGCAGACATAACGTGTGATGAACTGACCACAACCCCCATTCTCCATCCCCTGTGCTGTTCGGGGAGAGTAAGCAGAAGTTAAGCCTGGGAAGAAGGGAGGGGTGGGGGGAGGTGGTTTAAGATTTGGTTTTATTTCTCGTTGTTCTACGCTGTTTTCTGGGTAATAAATTGGATTAATTTTTTCTAACTGTTCACTAATTACAGTCACAGGAAAAACAACCTCGCCCTGTCCTTGTCTTGACCCACTGATTATATTTTTTCTCCCCTGTCCAGTTGAGAAGAGATAGTGATAGAGCAGCTTTGGTGGACACCTGGCCTCCAGCCAAGGTCAACCCACCACAGACACATACAGATCTTAGATACTGAGTATTTCTGTAGGTCTGTTGTTCAGATTTCTGAAGAAAAAACCCCTAGAGAGCGAGCTGGACAGGTTTATCTATTTATTTGCTCTATTTTTGGTTCATTAAGCATTATTTTCTTAGAAGAACACATAAGTCCCTGTAAGATACATAGAACAAATTTTGAATTTCCAGAAGGACCTTGTTTGTAACATGATGCATCACTCCCCGTGTAGGAATTCTGTACTAGGAGTGTGCCCTGATCAAGTCAGCTGCAGTTTCCAGGAAACCATTTCTCACAGTGATGGATAAAGGATGTTTATGTCTCCATCTTTTATCTCTTTGAAGGGATGAGTGGAACCCATAACTAAAAATAAAACATAGAAATGTCCCACCATAGCAAGTGTTTTACCCTCCACTGAACATGATGGTGCATGAAGGCATCTCTGCTGTACTCTCTTTTTATAATAGAGATTTTGAAGTTTCTTCAGAGACTTATGGTCCTGTAGAAATGATCCCTTTCTAGCTAAAGTAAGCCTAAGTGTTCCAGTTTTCAACCAACTACTAAGTACTTGTTTCAGTTACGTTATGTACCAACATAAAACTAGAACTTGAGTTTAAATATTTCCAGCTGTCCAGTGTTAGTGTTGAGAAGTAAAGTCAGCCACCTGTGACCACCTTGCAATTCACCCCAGCAAGTGCTTCAGGACTTTTTTTTCTTTTTGTGAGCACAGACCACATGGCTGTGTCGTGTATCTGTCTGGCACAAAATTCACAAAGGAATTTATAGTCAAAGAGAAGATAGTAAGAAAACCCACATAGCAATAGCAAACTCTTAAAAGCCTCCTAGAAAATACTATAATACTTAGGTAATTCAGTGAAATTCTGAGTGCTTGAATTCAAGAGCAACTCCATATTTGACATGGCAAAAACAAACTTGAGCCACAATTTTCATTTTAAAAGCACACAATTCAGGGCAAAGGTATTTAAACTTGACATTTTCATTTGCTTTTAATTCCAGGAAATAAACATATGTTGATCATTTTTAGCTTATTTTTTCTACCTTTCAGAATTTATAATAATTATCCTTATATTTTCCAGATTCTGCAATTGCTAGGGTAGCAGCTGACTTCATTATCTCAAGTACAATAAGATTTTTTCCATGTAACTGAAACCTAGAGCCATATTTGGACCCCACTGTAGATAACTTGGCTTGCAGACATACTGAGCAGCCACAAGCAAATGATACATCACTGCAGCTATGGGTGGACATGGAATGTCAACTATAGGTCAAATTAGACATCAGGTTCTTTTATCATTTACCAAAAGAAAGATTACACTTTGCACATTTTCCTTCAAGAACTTTCTCTTTCAGTTGTCACAACCAACTTCCTCTTAAGAAAACGATACCTTTTTCTGCTATACTTGAACACAATTGTTGAGATGTTAGCCTTATGTCCCTACTCAATATATTGCCTGCCAGCAGGATGTCCTTTTAACATGAAAATAAAACCCATTCACGTATGTAATTTCTGAGCAGCAGAAAGAAGGAACAGATTTTCTGGCATATGTCTTCACACAGTCTTTTTGATGAAGGACAGTAGCAAGATTTAGATTTTTATTTAGAACTATGTCAGTGAAGGTCTTCACATATAATTTATTGAAAATACTACCATGACTATCTGGTCTAATTAAGAAACATTGAAAAAAGCTTTCATGAAAGTTAGATTAATATCATTGAAAGAATGCACACCAAAAGCAATCTTTATAGAACATTACTAAAAATCTTTAGCTTCTTTTCTGTAGACTAAGTTTTTTGCTATGAAACAACTACGTTATAGTTTTTTGTTATTTCAATTATGCTTTTAGCAGACCTTCTGGTTTTCTAGAATGTAAATGTTGGAGTATTCAGGGGATCACAGAGAAGAAAGCAGTACAATTCAGCTGTGAGAATTATGGAGAGAAATCCCACCCTGTAGAATTAAGAGGTTCCACAAGAACTGAAAGCCCAGTGAAAGTGAGGAAAAGACAACTTAATATTCAATTTTTATCTTCCTATTCCTCTCTTACTCCAGGAACTGTCCTAGGGACCACAGCAATGACTTTATCTGCACTGTGGTATGTGATGTGATTAGTCTCCTAGTATAGCATTTAGCCCAAGAGAGGGTCTTCAGGAAGTTTCCAGACGTCTGACACTTGATAGTACATTTCAACAGAGAATTTCAGAATGTAAACCTGTCTCATTTTTTAAAAAAAGCATTTGACCATCTAAAACTGTAGATCTACCATTTTTGTAGAGGCAAAATATCTATCACATTGTTGAGTGTATAAACTATTGTCATCAAATGATTGAACATATGATAGTTTGGTAGTTTTCTGACATTCATACATTATCTGCTTTTTGTTATTGTAGAATAATACATATGGAGAAACACAATGCTCAGTTCCCTACAAATTTACTTCTTATGATCAAATTGGAAGTTTCTGCAATTCCTTCCTAGTGACAGTATGCAAAAGAAATCCTGGGCAACACTTCTCCCTTCTTACAGGCATGGCCTCACAAGCTTCAAAGCTTCCTGACTCTGACCTTTTTGTATTTGGGATGAGACTTGGGACATACCATCTCCACACAAACCCTGATTATTCAGGAGAGAAAAATGGGAGGCTCTAAGAAAGGAAGAAGCCGCGGGATTCAAGTCTCCTCATGTAAAGGAGTAAGGGACTGAGATTAGCTGAGAACAAAGACACAACCCAGAGAGGGTAGAAAAGAACCACATAACTGCAGACACCAGAGATCAACCTGTCATTCATCATATTTTTTTCCTCTTCATCAATCACAGCCATGTAGATTAGACAGCCAATGATTATGTATGATTAATTGAAACAGACTGTTTCTATTAACTTCACATAAAAGTAATTATATTATTTTTGCTGCATTGTATTTGTTATATATAGCCACTTAAATGGCACACTTATTCTGTACCTCATTTTTCATATAAAGCTCTTAAGTGTGCTCATAACAGCACCTATCTCAAGATTTCTGCCCTTATTTAAGAGGTTTGCATATGAAGTGGAGGTACAAAACATACTGAGACATATCATCTGGTAATCATAGTCTTATAATCACTTTTGTTGAAATTACATGTTAAAATAAGTACTTCTTTAGAGCACACTGCGCCGAACTCAAGTCCTTTCCCGTCCCCAAAACACAGTACAAATCTTCCCTAATTCTTCCTATTCTGCTTTTCTGCTGAAAGATGAGATGGAGGAAAGTCAAAAAGAAAAATGATTTTGTAAATTGGTTTATGTAGAATATTCACCTGCAATCCCTTCTCAAATTTGCAGAGTCCTTTCTTGAAGCAGCTGTGTTAAACTAAATAAGCATACTTTTGTGCATGCATCTGTTTTCTAATGAGAACTGACACAATAATTAGTGTGCAGCAAGCTGGGGTAGTTTAATATACTTCCCTTCTCATTTCTATCCAACTTTATAAAAGTTTCATTAATCTTTGCCACCACCAACCGGAAAGCAATAAAATATGTATAACAAAGTAAATAACAGCACTTAATAACAATCTACACTTTCATTTCAGTTCCAGTATTAAATACAGGTTTCTGAAAATAAACAGGCTACTTTTCAGAAAGGCTAATTAGCTGGTTAGGTCAGGTAAGCTAGGTACTCTAAAGTTCACCTTTTATAGTCACTGCAGATGAGAAGCATCAGATAAGATTTTTGGGACATGTGAATTTGATGTGAGAGGAAAGAGTAACACAGTTGTCAGTATTCACTTTTTTTTACGCTCTGATGAGCCGCTGTATTGCTCATTGTTCTGGCCACAGCTAGAAAATTTGATCTTGGCATTGTAAATACAAAATCAGTAGATGATTAACCAAAATGGAAGACAGGCACAGAATGAGCTGAAAAGTTGGATGTAACACTTGTGGTATGGAAATAAAAAAAATATACTAAAGCCTCAAGTTGGCAAATCCACAACAAATACACATGAATGAATTAAAAACTCCTCGTAAGTATAGTCTAACATTTTTGTTCTCTTCATAGATAGAAGTAATGTTTTTCTCATTAACCTGGATTTCTATATCCAACTTACATAGCAGACATTTATTTAAAATTTGATACAAATACCTACAATAACTTCACAGATTTCCTAATTCTTTACCCTGCCTGTGTATTCCTACATAAACTTTGTATATGCAAAAGAGTCACTTAGACCCAAGATTAGGAAGGAAGAGAAAGAAATACCAAAAATTTTCAGATTAAAGTTACTTTAAGCAGCCTATACCTGATAGGGAAAAAAATATTTACTATAAAGAAT
Source organism: Aramus guarauna (assembly GCA_013400195.1). Classification (NCBI taxonomy): domain Eukaryota; kingdom Metazoa; phylum Chordata; class Aves; order Gruiformes; family Aramidae; genus Aramus; species Aramus guarauna. The sequence goes on along the minus strand of VXBL01000377.1, from coordinate 359,025 downwards.
GAATTCTAACTCTTACCCAAACATTTTTCCACCAAGAAAAAAACCATGCTGCTCTACAGAAAGTTCACATTGGGTCTAGGAAGTGCTGTAAGACTTCTGTATCAACTCAAGAGCTCTTCAGAGTTAGTAGGTCCTCTCCATATCCCAGTTCCTTCATGTAGTGGGTCAGTAACACTGACTCTTTGACACTTGATAGCAGTCTCTCTTTTGACTCCACTTTCCCCAAATGCATTACAGATTACTTGCCAACATGGCTTATAAACACAGGTTTATCATATTTGCCAGCCCTAGAGAGACAGAGGACCCTAAATGCATCTGTCATGGCTTCTGCTTGCCCCTTCCTTGCTTCCTAGTATCTACACTGTCATACAAAAGGGAGCTTTATTTAGACTTATGGCCAGGCTGTTTAGAGCTGAAAAAATAATGAGTAGCAGGTATAAAACAATCCTGGTCCAAATACAAGATAACAGACATCTTACGAAGAGGTCCTGAGTCCAATCAGAAGCATCAGGGCCAGGGACTCAGGGTTTGTAGCTACTCCATACTTCACAAGCATTATCTCTTTTTCTGAGCAACTACCATCTCCATCTCCCACTACTTTATTTCTTGAGAGTTCGGTTTTGAAGGTTCTCCTTGGAGACAGCTTCAGAGTGCTATTTGATGATATGTTGCTAGTGCAGTGGAGTTATTTGTGCTCAATATTTTCAAATTCTGTTTGTACCCCTGCCATACACACAAGCAGTGTGTAACACCGCCTCCTGTTGCACCACAGTTCAGCGCAGTTTTTTTGCGCTGAAACAATTGCTGTGTCAGGGAGCACTCCACAAGCCAAATGACTTAAAATATTGGCCGCTCCTTTTTGAGTGCATTCCTGTTGCAGAAAAGTTATTTTTCATCATCTCAGCAATATGATTTACAGTAAACTGTAATAGCACAGCTGAGAAAAAGGAGAGAAAGGAGAGTGATGCAGCAGCAGCAGCTTGGGGCATAAACTTGAACATTATCTTTGCTGCCAAGGTATCAAGAAATCCCAGAGTGAGCTGTTAAGAGCTCACTCCCCCTTTCTTTTTCACATACCATTATCAAGGTGTATGAACTAGGCATCTAACATCTCTTTTTAGCACTGGACATCTGGAGTGCTAACTACACACCGTTTCCTTTATACAGAATGTTTCGTCAACTCAATGTTATAAAAGATGACTATACATACAGTATAAATATATATATACAGTACAAATATATACACACAGATCTTACAGTCGTAGACATATCATAATCAAAATGACATAGTGCTTGGATAAATCAGACAGCAGGATTCGGCAATTTTTCTGCCCAGCATTCTAGCTCCCTACCCCACCAGAAAATCCTGCCAGTTTTCCGCAGAAGCTTCACCAGGTGAATCAATAATGCAACAAGCTGCTTTGCCTGGTGATGATGCATCTGCAAGCAAACCCCCTGCTCCATCCACTGGTGTTGAGGTTGTTGAGCACAACTAAAGCCTCCCATGATAGACTCTGCACGCAGGTGCAAATACCACCAGTGCCATAAGCTGCCCCTTGACCACAATCTGTGGATCAGAAAGAAACCCAGCCCAACAAGACCTCCGAGGCGTGAACTCCCACCTCTCCTGCTACTTTCTGCCCATGGTCAGCCTCTGCCTTGAGGATCCCAGAGGACAAGGATGACCCCACCGGTCTAGTGTCCCTTGCTATGTCTCTCAAAAAACCCTGTCTTATGCAATGGGTGCTTTCTTACAACCGCTACTACCTCAGCACCTTGGCAGTGAGCACTTGTAACTAAACAGTGGTCCTTTTTGTGGGATTTTGGCGGGTGGGAGAATGACAAGCAGGATGACAAGATAAGAGTTAATGTAGTGAACATAACAGTAAAATAAAGGAACAGTCTCTTGTACATAAAGCAACAGCTCTTGAGTCAGCTCAGGTGATTCAGAGCCTCTGTTGGGAAGCTTAAATAAACCCAGGGCTAGAAAAGTGACGCTCCACTAAAAACAAACAAAAAAACCCCCAAAAAACTTAATTAGGAACTGCACATTTTGGCATATTTGAAACCAAGGATTTAAGTTTTTACTTTGTCTTAGTTGTTACAGTTTCCCAAGCTTTTTTCTCTTACTGTGTTCACAATATATCATTTAGATTTTAGCAGGTCATATATAAAGTAATCGTAAAAGCTCCGGTGTGCAGAAACTCTTTTGTGGGCTTGTTCTGTTGACGGGACTTGCCTGGCTGAAATTAGTAGGTACTTAGAACTGAATGTTGTATCCACCTAAAAGTTAGGCTATGTTAAATAGTGCTGTCAAATAAAGTTTTGTGGGAAACAAAGAGATGAGTACACTGTTTTGGTTCTTGCTTTTCCCAGCAATTTGTTAACTTATATTTTCCCACAGAATATTTGGCCTTTAAAATTGCTGTTCTGCTGGAATGCTCTACCAAAATACCAACAATTATTCTGTAAAATGTCATGAATCAGTAGCACTGCATGCAATATTTAATACAAACTAAGCCCCATGAGCCTGCTCTTAGTTTTTAAACTTAGGTTCTGCTTACTTTCAACATTATATTTTCAAATGTCTATTATTCTTAAAAGAAACAGAGTGCCCCAGTAATCTTTGGTAATATTGACAACACAGGCTTCCCCCCCAATAAAGTCTTAAGAAAAATCACAGGAGCATTAAAAAGACAATTCTAGGCAGCCCCTCAATTTTAAACTTTTTTCACCAGTATGCTTATGCCATTTAATTTTTTTTTCCTAAATATCAAGTATATTACAAAACTGTATTTTAATCTCAGTTTGAGGTATTTTAATCTTAATAGCACTTTATAAGGGAACCTGTAATGGAGGGAAGAGTGATGTCCACAAAAACAAAGATTAAAAACAACAAGTGAATGAATACTACTTATTCTCAAAATATGGATTATAACACAAGGTCTTGTTATGAGTACATTCCTCATCCCAGCAGGAACACAATTGTTCATGCTAGTAGAGACCACAAACCCTATAAATTCCATCACAGATAGAAAAATTTTTGTAAGCAGAAATAGTTTGGGAAATATTGCACTAAATTTTAAAGCATCCTATGTTAACCAAAATATTTTGGAGGAGCAAATGACTAGTGAACATAGGAAACAACGTATTATATGCATCCTAGATTATAATTATTCAAAGCTTGAAAAATTACCAGTGCTGATTTTCAGAGTACACATGTCAAAGTGTCACTCGTATTTCTTCAGAAAACGGAGAAACTGATGCTCTGTCAGATGACTTCATGATAGCAGCTACTTACAAATACTCACTTTCCAACTACATATTTTTAACCACTTATTTTCCAGTTTGCATAGTACCTGTCATAGTTTAACCCAGCAGGCAGCTAAAACAACCTCACAGCCATTTTCCCACCTCACCCTGCTGCCAGTGGGACGGGGGAAGAGAATCGAAAGGCGGGGGGCGGGGGAATAAGACTTACAGGTTGAGATAAAGACAGTTTAATAGGACAGTTTAAAAGGAAGATTAATAACAATTATAATAATATCAAAAGAATATACAGGTGATGAACAGCACAATTGCTCACCAACTGAAGCTGATGCTCAGCTAGTTCCTTGCCGCCCTGCATCCCAGCCAACACCCAGTTATATATGGAGCATGACGCCATATGGTATGGAATATCCCTTTGGCCAGTTTGGGTCAGCTGTCCTGGCTGTGTCCCCTTCCAGCTTCTTGGGCACCCCCACCTTCTCATTGGCAGGGCAGTATGAGAAGCTGAAAAGTCCTTGACTGCTTGGAAACAACTAAACACATCCAGGTGTTAACATTATTCTCATCCCAAATCCAAACCACAGCACTATACCAGCTGCTAGGAAGAAAAAGTTAACTCTATCCCAGCCAAGCCCAGGACAGTATCATACCAGACTTTTGTTACTATTTGTTTTTATTATTAGGCAGGACTTCTTCCAGGTATTATAATTTATCACAATCCTCATGTTACTACTGGACTTGCCCAGAGCTTCTTGATTCAGACCTACATCCTCCTGATCATTTGAAAAGCTGAGAGCAGACTACACATTGCCTCTAATTCTGGATCTCCAAAGGTACTTTCAGGGAAGACATCACCTGCTGAATTACCTAAATGAATGGCTCCTGTATCAAGTATGTAAGTTCTAATACACACGTCAATACAGAGATTACAGTCGCTTACTCATACTCAAAGATCAACTACTTCAAGCCCTCTAGTTCACTGTTACTTCTTCAGAGGCACAGAAAAACTGCAGTGAAGCATATGTAGGTGCCAAAGACATCAAAATCCACACAAAACAATAAAATACTGCTATGCTCATTCTTGAGCCATTTTCCTGAACTTTCTCAGGCATTTTCCAGGACACATGATCTATCTAGAATGCCAATACTCCCTTCCTACGGGTTACCTCTCATTTACTGAATAGTAGTCTATTCCTTTCAACCATTGAGTTTGTTTTACTTATGTTTAACAAAAACACAAAACAAAACCATGTATAATCAAAAATAAAGTCACTTGCATGTGTTTACCAACTTCAGAGAATTTAATGGGAAGAAAATGTTAAATTACCATACTGGGGATTCTGGATATTGGGTACTTTGTTATTAATTTAATAGCTGGTATGTTTAAGATTTCTATTACAAAAGCTTTGTAAGAAAGGGAGTGAGGGGAATGACACCTCAAAAAGCTCCCTGAAATGAGCCAATATTGTCAGTATTGTAGAAGAACAGAATTGATAAACAGTTTTAAACACTGCAGAGCAAGAAGAAACCAGTAAAATAACTGAGGGCAGGGGAGAAGGCAAGAACAGCTACTAGTTACAGTGCAAAGCCCCAGCTGCTTCAGCATACTATTCCTAGCAATGGCAAATATTAGATTCATAGAGAAATATCATAAGAATCATAAGAACAGGGTAAACAGACAGTGATACTGCCCCTAAATACTCTCCAAGTCTCCAGCTGTGCCTCAGACAATCTGGCTGAGAGCTGGTATCCAAGTCTGCCCTTACATACCCCTGTATCTACCTGGCTAAGCAAAGATTAATAAAAATGCAGGACTGTCCCCAGAACACCTTTTCCATGGTTTTTTCAATTCACATTATAGTCAGTGTATTCACATGCTACAGTTTCAGTGAAAGCAACTTTATAACATAGCAAATGCAACCAAAAATGGATGCTCTAATTCAGAGAGTTGTTTCCCAGGCATACTTGGAAGTAAAAGAAAGTCTGATCTAGTCTGTCTTTATTCTTTTGAGCAAAACCCATACTCCATCATATTTTTGCCTTTTATACTTCTCATATGCAAGATTCTAGGTAGAGGTGGCTTAAAAAGCACGTAAGGGATGTAGAACTGAAATATTTTCAGACCAGCATAACTATTGCTTTTGCCTTCCCTTCCTGTAAAGTATTTTGTACCATACAGCCTTAGCCTTAACATTCTGTTCATGTGATGCAGAGAATTTTTCAGAGCAAGAACATTGCTTTAAATTTCTTGACTTCTATGTACACACAACATCAAGAGAATAGTTACGTTACAAGATCGATAGTATTTTCTGTGACATTTCGCTTTTGATGAGGGTGAAAATAGTTAGCATGCATTTGTACGCACAAGCACAGTTTGTGTGAACAAACATTTGAATGAGAATTTTCAACTTGCATGAGTTATAACACAGCACTTGTTTAAGCAATAAATACTTGCTCATTTTCTGTCTTTAGTTCTGATAAGCTCAGGAATTTATCTCCTTGACAGCCTTCCTGCAGTAACTGAAATTACCTTCCTCCCCAAAAGAATAAAATAAAAAAAAGATGTAAAGAGAGTGAAGTGCTTCCTTACACAAAGAAGTGATTCCCCCTTCAGCTGCACAGGCTCCATGTGTATGCACACAGGTAGCGCCCGCAGATGCTCAACACCAGCATTCCCATGTGTTGAGCCAAGAGGCTACCTGGTGTTTTTAATTAAAATGCAGTCAGCTGAGAATCATTAATATTGCCAGAGAAAGAAAAACAACCTTTAGTCTACTGGGCACGGGTAATAAAGTTTGGGGGTTTTAACTCACTGAGCTCCATCTGTGAAGGTTAAGATGAAGGTTAGCTCAGAAAGGATTGCAGCTCTGTTTTGTAGACCCTATGGTTGCATGTCATTCAACCCTTACCTCCACAAGCTGAATCACAAATTTTATTACAGGATTACACTATTTCCCCCCCCCCCCTTAGAAATTAACAGTACTTACTCTCCATAATAGAATCATATCTATAAAAATATAAATTTAAGGCAGGCCATCTAAATAGAGCATGCTTAACTTCAGCATACCAGGCAGGACTAATCTTGCAGACCTCTGGTAATTAAAATTCTGACAATGTAAGAAAACTGCAATTGATATTCTGCATCATGGAACTAAACTGAGGCATCAGCATTCTGATGAAGACTGGGAAAAAGGTAAAGATACTTTGAATTAAAAGTTACGGTTTTTTCACTTTAAAATCTTTTCATTTGGGGAAAATTCTTTTTTATTTATTTGTTAAACATACTAAAAAAATTTTCATTATTAAGAATCAGTATTTACTACTCCTCTTTGTCACAGATTCACCTGGCACAGGGAGGGAGGGGGCGCATGTGTGTCAGTGCATACCTGCAGCTTCCCTTACCATAGCAAGTTGTACATCTCTCAAAACTGAATGTGCAGAAACTTTCTTTAATATTCAATACCCACAGAATTTACCTGGATTTTCACTTATACTTTTTTCATTCAAAATTACGTTATACTCCTCACTCCAACAATATAAAAATTATTATTAGCAGTTGCAAGAAGTGTTTGAAATCCAAGAGGCTTACAAACTTTAGTTGTCATACCATTCTTCTAGTGTAAGCTTTTTCATTACTTAAAGATTTACTTGCTCAAGTTTTGTAAAGCTGGGAGAGAAAGATGGAGTGTATCCATGATGTCTTCTGACATGAGGGTTTCGAGTAACAGAAATTCAAAAACATTGTACTAGAAGACAGATTCTGTGTCATATCCTCTCATTCTCTATTTAAGTGATGTAGCAACAGGAAAACAGCAATCTGTTGAAAGCTGGAAGAATTATTTGGGATTGAAGAGCTCAACTACTTTTAGGAAATATGGATAGCACTGCTTGTGCTGCCAAATTTCTCTGGAACAACTGGGCAATATATTTAACCTCTGTGCTCCAGTTGTCCCTTTAGTAAAACCAGAATGCTTCAGGTCAGTCTGCAAGTATAGAGATGTTTGATTTGGGCCATAAATCTACACAAACAGATAGAAAATGGCAAGTGAAATAGTAATAGAAAACCAAGAAAAATCCAAGCAACAATAAAGTCAGTTGAGCTTTTGAAAGAAATCTTAGAATATCTAGGAATTTCAGGCTACCAAATATCTAATAGAAATTATTTTTTCTTAAACATAGATAATACAAAAATAAATAACAATTCTGAGAATGCGAGGACAAGAATTGTTCCAAACTCAGTACTTCCATTTAATCACTATAGATATACATATGCTGCTGCACCTACAGATCCTCAGTCTCTGTCTACACAGGTTTCCTGCTATAACATACACGTCTCCTCCCAAAATAAAGAGACCCTACAATTTCAAAGCCAACACCATCTCAGTTTGCCTTTAATTTCTAAAAGTCTGTTCTCACTTTATTTTTTTGAAGAAAGGAAAGGTTCATTAATCTTTTTTCTTATGTTAATTTAGTTCAGATTCAAACTGTTGATCCTATTTTATTAGCCTTGGTGAAGAATATTCTGCATTTCTCACAATCACAAGGATAAGGCTGCTTTGTAGAGCTGGCTAATATCCTATGATCTAACAATTCAATTACTTTGGAATGTGTGTTACTGATTAATAAAACTTTTTACAGAATTGGATATTTCATCTGTATTCATATCCTGACACTAATGACTTTCTTAATTCAGCAAGTTATGCAACACAGATGATAAAATATTTATGTTAAGATACTGTCAATTTAATTTTATTATTAAAATTTGATAATATTATCAAAGTTTGGTCTCATAGTCTAGTGTTATAATTAAATTCTACACAACTACAGCCTAAATGAACTGAGCAAGAGAAGCAGACAAAGTTTAGTACATCATTCTGGCCCCTGCAGAGGTGGGGAAAGAATAAGAACAGAATTGATAGGACACTGAGGGAACTGCTGTGACAGCAGTTAACACAAAAACATCCAGCATGTGATTTAACTAAATCATTACTTTTTGAGGGCATACCATGTTTTTCAAAATAAGCCTTTGTGTGTATTTTTGTAATTTCACACACAATAACATCAATGTATTTGATTCTTATATTACTATGGGCTAACACTCATACTTGTGGAGAAGTGCCCAGAAAAGTCTGAGTGAAGTTCTCAAAAAGGCCGTGAAACTCAACTCAAAACTTGAGAGGAATTTGCTCAAGTGAAGAGGTTTCAAGTCCCACTGCAAACCAATCCCTTGCGGCTTTGATAATACGAGACAAAATTCTACTTTTTGGTTTTCTGTAGTTTTTGCTGTGAATTAAAAGAAAACTCATGTTCAAATTAGCTTTGAGATCGCTGTAAAATACCAAGTGGATAAAAACCAGATAGGCCAATTGATTTTTCTACCACTCAAGTAGAAAAACAAAACAAAAAAAGACAGTTTTCTTCATGGAGCATTAGTTATCTAGCGTTCATCAAGTGACGCTTGTCCCACAATTCTGTCTTCTATTGCATACAGCACACGTATCACTGCCTTTACTAAAAACTACTCTTCTACTAGTTTTGTTATTGTCTTACAAAAATGTAGTCAGCTCACACCCAGTACTCATACACAGTCATCACAAAGATTACAACCCTTAACAAGAAATGTTCTTTTTGTTTGTTTTCTTAAAACATGTTTACTTTTCATCTTTTGTAGAGATACTGTTCACAACCATACTTTACTCTTCAAAAGTTTATTTATTCAAAAAGAAATGTTTTTACTTTACTTGCTGATCAGAGCTTGTCTCTTCCCTCCCATATCACTGCTACAAATAAAACAGTCTTTGATATTAGGAGCAAGTATATTAATTACAGAAAAGTGTGTATTGCTCAACTGTAACAGAATTATACTTTAAGATATATCCTACTTATTTCTAGTTTATTCAAATGATACTTTCTATTGGCAAAACACAAATAGCACTTCCAAGGTATATTTAACATAGGTTTTATATGACAATGCAAGGCACCAACCACAGCCCTGAAGAATGACAAAATGTCATTAAAAAAATAAAGTTCCTAAACAGAATCCAGAAGACAAGATGAGCCACAACTAGGATTCCTCAACGGCTGTTTGAATTTCCCTGCACCGTTGCACATGTCTACTTCCCACTGATCATCTTCAGATGCTGCTGCTGCTGACAGAGTTACTGATTCTGGAACAACTTCCTCTGATTATGGAAATTGTATGAGTAACGAAAAACAAAATACGTCTTTAGCAATGACAGTCAAATTGTGAAATGATAGGAGAAACCTATCATTTGCATTTCTTATTCCCCAGTATAGGCAAATCCATAGCGCAAAGGAGCCCCTTAGGAAATAAATCTAGAATAATTTCCTTTTAGTTATTTAAATCTTCCTTCAAGACTTTTAATTACGGTTACAAGTCAATAGTTATTTATCTGCGTAGAAAGAATATCAAACAAAAATACTGCAAATGTTAAGAACATTTTATGAAAGCTATAATAGGAGTTAATATTGAAAATAAACTGGGAGGTGAGGATGAAATGCATGAGATAGACTTGCAATCCAAAGTTCTGCTATGGCACACACCTGCTGAAAGTGTCTGGATATCGTCCACAAAAAAACACCCAACAAAACAAAAAAAAAGAGCTTTTTAGCAGTGTGTGCTCTTTGGAAAGGAGTCTTGTGTATCCCTCAGCATGGAATATGATTACTGCCTAGAACTAAACGATGGTTTATTCTGATAACATCTTAAAAGCAAACATATTTGTGACAAAACAGCATACTGAAGTTTATGTTTTAAAAGCATAGCTGCACACAGCAAGGTAAAAAAAAAAGTCCCTTCTGCTTGTTTGACACTGAAGAACTGAGTGGGTAAATACTTGACTAACAACACTCCCCTAAAGAAACACACATGGTATGCTTTACATATGATAAGAGTTTATACAAATCTGATTTTAGCTTTAATAATTTTATTTTCAGTATTAGTTACAGAAGGTATTTCAAGATGTACGTTATAAGTGTAAGGAAGTTTAAAGAAGGAGCAATTAGTACTGCCTTACAATTTTTTCTTTCCACTAAAATAACAGTAACCACAAGCAAACAGCAAATGAAGCACTGTAGTTAAAGCTACAGGAAGGTGTTTCCCTCATTCTAAGATTCTAGCTGTATCATCTTGTTACTCAAAATCCAGAATTAGTATCCCAGAACTGTTTACACATTGTGTTGCTCCTTACTTAAGTTTTCAGCACTAGAATCCAGCTCTGCACACATATATAGGTCTTCAGTCCAGCATAGAGCATCTATAACACTATCTAGTTTTACAGATTATTCAAACTATGTGCCTACTTTGCTTGCTTAAAGAGACTTACTAAACATGACTTCAGCGAGTCTCGAGCAGGTTACTTATCGCACCAAATGGTACTTTTTAATATATTTACCTCCCATCTCCACAACCCACCAGTAGTATATTGAGTAACAGTTTTCCAACTCTTTCTTACAAAGTTCACCACGCTGCAAAAAAACAGCAGTGGTGGTGCATGACCATAGAAAAAAATAAAATAAAGATTGGATGGGACACCAGGAGGTCATCTACTCCCACCTTTTCTCCCCAGCAGAGCAAGCAGTAAATTTAGTTGAGGGTACCTGGGGCCTCCCTCAGCTCATCCCTGGGGATGAGCATCCAAGCCCCTGCTCTAGAGTTTGATGGTGAAAAATTGTTGTCCAATTAAAGTTTCACTGTCCCAGGCTGTGACCATTGCCACTTTCCTGCTCTACAATCTCCTCTTATCTGGGAAAAGGCTGCAATTGGGTCCCCCAAGCTTTCTCCTCTCCAGGCTGGAGAAGTCCCACACCCCAGCTGCTCCTTGTATGTCACATGCTTCAGCCCCTTTGCTTAGCACCTTTCAGCAGGACTACTAGTTTGTCTGTAACTTGTTTCATGGGTTTTTCAGTAAAGCAAACATTTCCCATATCAATCAATAAAATCAGCTTCTTCAAAAAAAGCTTAATAAGGTAGATCATCTTTTCAATAGCCAAGAAAGCTACTAAACTGGTAAATGAAGTGCCCAGGAAAACAGCCAGGCACTGGCACATGATCGAGCTATTATTTTGTATTAATAGTGTTTCTATTAGTCAATATTATACTATACTATTAGATAGTACTAACAAATTGTTGGAATGGTCCCTCGCATGTTTTTGCACACATGCGAATGCTTCCCTAGATAAATACCTGTCACAATTTCCAGAGTTAAAAAATCAAATCCTTCCACAGGCCAATTTTAATATGCAGTTTGCACACAGTGACCCTCTTCTGGGGGCTAACAGACTCTAAAATAGCTGCAAGTTATTCCAATGAACATCCTCAAGTATGTTTAATTTACTGATATTGATGTCTCCTATGCTTCCGTTATCTTATCTTAGGGACTTAACCAAAGACCATGCTTATCTCTCTTGGTTAATACTAAAAAAATAAACATTCATAGCTGATGTTTTGTGATAACCAAGAATAAAAATACTCCTGTCATCAATCATGTAACATCCATATCAACTCATATCTATATCCAGTTAAATTACACCAAAGAAGAGTGGAGAATCATACTAAAAGTCACTCAGTGTCACTTTTGCCCTTTACCGTCTACACTGAAGAAGGTACTACCACTACACAGGCAACTGTTGATCCTCAATACATCATGCAGTAATAACAAAATCCTACCTTTTACTGCAGTCTCCCTTTCTGTAACTGTTTTGCAAACCATACAGGGAAAATAAGACTATACAAACAGCTGTAGTAAATACATAGCATGTATCGTAAACGCACAAGGAAAATGCAGATAAATAACAGAAGATACCGGTTAAAGACTCTATTCAAGTTATGCTTGTTGGAGGAACGTTTCTCTTTTTGAAGTTTCATCATGACAAACTTAAAAATGCAAATACCAGGAAACAAATGAAGTGCAATTAAGTATATCCAAGAGAAGTTTTAGATAGCACTTTTTCCTCCTTAATGCCTACCTATGACTTGTATTAGCAGTAAAGCAATTTTCCAGTTCCTTGGGAAAAATAAACTCTCTAGCTGAGACTTTATTCAGGACTGTAATTTTTGAGAGAAACGTTAAATATAAAATAACTGGTAACATTATTTTACCAAAGAACTACAGTTACAATGCTCACATAAAGGTGTCTAACATTGAAACGCTCTTACAGTGCACAAGTTTAAGAGGAAGCAAATAATCACAAGATATTCAAATAGGATTTTTCATTACAGTTATTATACAGCTGAATAATCAGCAGTAGTTTTTTTAATTTTTTTTCCTCCTGAAACATGTATTCTAGTACCTATTAGTAATTAGTGCTGAAGCAACAAGGTCATACAGCATTTTGTTTCTTTATATTAAATTCCAACTCAGTCTACAGTATTGTTTTCATTTTACAGAGATATTTGTACATTTAGAATCAAAACATCTAAGAAGTAATTAACAGTAAGTGCTCTCTTACATGGCTATTTCCATTTTAATTATTTTACAGTAAAATGTTTAAAATCAAAGTAGACATATAAGTAAGGTTATTGCTGGTGTTTAAAAGGAAAGTTCTTCAAAGTTAATCTCATTCTCACATTAACACTCTCCTTTTATGATACAGACCACTATTTTCCTACTATGAGATTTTTTTAAAAACTTTTGAACATTAATTGACATAATTGCTAAAATACTTTGCCTTAATCAAAAAAAAGCCAAGAAATACAGAAGTATGTATTAGCTCATTTGGGAGAAACAAAATTGTAACAGCATGTGGCAAGCCAGAAAGCCAATTTCATATTTTAAAGACAACTGCAAAGCTACCTAACACCCACATAGTATCCAAAGAGACAAAAAAGAGATACATTTAATAGATATAGAAAAGAGTTGGAAAACATTTCCCACAAGAAAGATGAGTATTTGTGATAACAGAACACTAGCATTGGCCTCACAGTTTCCTTTCCACTCCAGGAAGTCCTTGATAATGCAATTTAGGGAGGTTTAAAGCAAGGTACAGACGCAGCTGTCTTGAAAAAAAAAAATACCCATTCTTTCAACTTTTTTATACTCAATCATTTTCTATTTTAACATCTCTCTTTCAAGAGGTTGTTGACCTCTCTACAAATAGCACCATTGCCAGCCTTTGAAACAAGATTCTGATGTTGTCTTTACACACACAAGATTGCCATTCTGCCGTGTACTAAGGGTACAGCCATTGCCAAAACAAACAACTCTCAGTTGTGACATCTGAGCCAACATTTGTTCTTTCAGCTGTAGTGGAAGATGACTAATAGAAAGTCCTAAATGAGCCATTCTAAATGAACTCTCCACAACAGTATCTCAAACCCTAACACACTATTTCATAAATGTCCCTAAAACATGAAGGATGCTTTGATATTGGCTTGCTGGGAACAGGGATTGATGTTTTTCACCCCTCTTCCCTAGTTTATTACTTCTTTTCTGCAGCAGTCTCCCAAAGGAGCTTAACATTTCTTCAGGTATCTTTAGAAATCACTATGCATACTTACATACTAATTTTAGGCATTAAACAGATATACCAAATCAAATGGTTAACGACCAATATGACAAAAAGACTGCACAAAAAGGTTTGAATCCCTTAAGAAAACACATATCTTTTAAGCAGCACAGTTGCACCGATATTCTAAATATTGATCATTTGCAGACAAAACAACAGAAAAGCAAATTAAAGTTTATCAGGTGGCAAGAAACCGACATTCTGAATCAATGAATCACTCGTTACATTTAATCTCAATTGATTTGAGTAGTTCAGTACATTTTCCAAGCTTGTCTTTATGTCATATCATAAAGTGTACGGCAAATGGAAATTTATTAAGCTATGAATCCTTTACTACTTAAATTCAATAAGCTCTAAATGGCTCATTCATAAATGGCAGCTCAAGTTCTCCATGTTTAAATTTTTTAATACAATAAAAAGCTTTAGTAGAATTGGCACAGTGGTCTAGCGGCAGCGTGATGTACTGCAGTAACTGAAACTGAAGCTTAAACCATTGCTTGCAGCCCAAGGGAGAATGGTGGGGCCACGGGGGTGCGGGCACAATCCAACAGAGATTTAACGTTATCAGTGAGCTCCTGAAGCCAAAGATCAAGCTGCCAGACAGAGACAGAACAAAGCCCTCACAGCAGAACTAAAATCTCTAAGGTATGGCATAAAGATGAAGTTATCTCCTGTTGAGGATGCAACAGATCACTGATTACTACTTTGTTACCTAGAGGGACCCAAGTGACACCAACTACAGATTTCAACATCAGAAAATGACCTAACCAAGGAATGAATAAGCTGTGTTGCAATCCAGTGTAACTCCCACCCCCTCCAAATTACTGCATATGCAACTGGTGCCTAGCAAGCAAGACTAACAGCTCAGAGAGTAATAAAACATGTAATAAGGATACCCTCTTTCAACCAAACCTATTCTCACAGGTGGTGTTGTTCTAATGAAGAACAGCAGATGCTGCTGCTGCCAGTTTTGTCTCCTCCTCTGGTAATCTTAGCAACAGAGGCTGGACTTTCAGAAAGACACGACCACCAGAGCATGCGAGCCTCACTGATATGTAGCAAGGGTTACATGCCCAATGCCTACCAGCTGCGACAGAAATCCTCATCACAACTATTAACTAATGAAGAGGTGAAAGCCTTATAATTAGATAAGGTAGATGTAGCTGGTGAGGCTTTGCAGATAGAACTGATAAGCAATACAAGAAACAGGGAACACAGAAGCTTTGCAAGAGGTAGTAGGATATGACTAAAATGCACATCGGGAACATTTACATCTCACACTCAGTTGCTGCAGCTGACAAAGCAGCACCATTTTTCTTTAGCTTCTGGATGGAGAAGATTTAGCTCTTGCAATTCACTCAAATGCAAACCCAGAAATGCAACAAGCCGATTCTAAACCCGATTGCCTTTTGGGATCCAGTTCTAAATTAGTTTTCATATTCAGAACGCCTAATAAACACTATTGAAGTCCAACATAGACTAAGCTATAATACTTGGAAACATGGCTGGTGTAATTCTGCAGTGTAATAGTATTAAAAAAACTGCGTGGAGAAGTATCCTACATAGCATATTGGGGGAGAAAACCACAGGGAAAAAAAATAATAATAAAAAAAAAAAATCACACCCAAACACCACATTGTCTACTTCTTGGAAACCTATCCAAGCTGACTCCATTGGACCAGCAGCATGAACATCCATAGTAGAAGCAGGGGCTGATGAGGACCTTCTTCTCAAGGTCATCATCTTTTTCTCCCTCTTTTGAGCAATGTTGAGAGTGGGTCTGGAAAACCACAGGAAAGCCATATCAAATAATCTTTTTCTGGGGCTCATTTGGTGGTCTTAGCAACTTTGCACCAGGCAGTAAGAGTGCTGCATGGCATCACATTGGCACGGTTGCCAATTGGTCCTTCTGTGCCACATCATCTACTTTTTCACATTACTTAAACAGCTTACTACACAGTGATTGATATATAAAGATGAGGTAAGTGGTACACAGTACAGGAGTTTAACTCCTGGTACGTGCTAAATGCCAGATAAATTACGGAACACTTTCTAGTACGTGGGGATATATTCACAGTACCGATACTGGGCATATGTTTGTCAGCAAAAAATTTAAACTACTGACTAGAAAGATTCAGTTTTCAACTGAATACTGAGCCAATTTTCACTGTCAGAAATATCTAGGAACTTATTTATTTTGTTATTAGTCTGATATTAAATCCATCTGTTGATGTTTATTTGAAATACAAGTTATCATGATACTGCAATAGGATGCTGTTCTCTAAAATTCTAGATGAAATAACACATTCTCATCCCAATAAAGTACATGCAAATTTTGTCATAACTTCAATAGCATAAAAAACTGCCCTAAACGTGCTACTCTGGTTGGGCTTGTTCAGTCTTCATAGAAACATGCTTATAATGGACCAAATGTGAAATTTTAGACCAGCAAGTCTTTGAAGCTTTTAGGCAATTTCTTCAAGAATTCCTTGAAAGGGTACATAAGCTATTGCCTATTTTATCAACAAAACCAGTCTCCTCTGATTATTGTGGCAATGCACTCCAGAGCCAAGTAATTATTCTGTCATTTAGTAACTGCATGAGGAAGAAAACTGGATGGAAGCAAAATAAGAATTTTTCTGCTTGTTGGCATAACAATAAGAAAATTTATATACACGCACACTTTTGTCAAGCGACACAAGAACATTCCATTCACTCTGAAATGAACAGTGGACTAAGCCCACCCTAGGTTTTTGTTTTTTTTTTAATCTAGATTCCTTTTCTATTACATCTGCTGTAGAAAAAGGTATTTTTTTAGAACATATGAATGCAAAAACATATCTGTATTTTCAAAATTAAGTCTTTATACCATGCTTTTTCTGGCCACAAGCATTTGCTGAATTGGACAATACAATTTGAAGTTTGAGTCATTCCCTTTAAAACTCTATGCTTAATGAAACCTTTAAACAAGAAATAAATCTGTAGCATTAAGCTGCATTTTCTGTGTTTAGAGAGACTGTTCCTATTTAAGGTATCTTCTTTTTCAAGCAGGATCCCACTTGCCATATTTATTTTCAACCAGGAAGCTATTTTCTGTTAGTTTTACAGCAAACAAATGAACTATTTTGATTTCTGCTTTGCACACTAACATTTGTCTTGAACTGTGTTTTTAATCCAGATTTTTCTCCCTGAATTGAAGCAGTTGGAAACTAAAATATTCACACTTGGATTGTTCCACAAGTCTCATTTCACATTTGAGTAAAAAAAGGACAAGTAGTTTTGTGATAGTAGTATTATTAATAGTAATATTGAGAATCCAAGTGTGTTAAAAAGTAAATGCTTCACAGTATTCAATACAGAGTCCCCACAAACATTACAAGTATTCAAAACAAAGAATTTTGAAGGTTCGCACCCCAATCTCTTTATGCTTTTCCTTTAACCTCAAGAAAGCTTGCCAAATCCTATATAGTCTGCATGCATAAAAGTTATAAATGGTTACTCATATCAAATTAAAGAAATATGCTGATATTGGAAAAAGAGACTTAAGTATTAATTCACTGAAATGCCAAATGTCACTGTAACATATGGTAAGAGAACTTCAGTCTGAGTTTTTTTATATATGTAAATCTAAAAACAACAACAAAAAACAGCCTCTAAGATAGATATTGTGCTATGTACAGAAGGAACAGAATTACATTTCGGGTGAACAATATATTTCCCAACTTCAGTATACTTTATTTTTAAATCTTATTCTTTCTTATGAAAGAAATAAGAGATGGACAAATCAAAATGGGTTTCAGCATGACTGGATATGGAATGGCCAATAATCAAAATATAGCCTTCTCTTCTAAAATATCAGTGGAACCGCTAACCTAGAAAATGTGCAAGAGATTAATGAAAGTGAACCTAGAAATAAATACTGGCATAGGATATACTGTTAGCACAGTTTATAATTTAATATTGTTAAAACAGAAATGCTATTCTATTCCACTTCAAGCTCTCTGAACGTGAATCAAGTGCTTGATGCTGTGGGAATATTTGTATTTTATGATTCATTTGAGAACATTACTAATCAAAACTACATTCAAGAGAGACTCCTCTTCCTGTGGTTTAGGCATAACCTCATTGCTTAGGAACACCATATGAATAAACATATTGAAGTTCAGATATCTTTCCATCTTCTATATACTAACTCCAACTAATTTTAAAGTAAATCCAAGCCTTCTCTTCCATTCTTTGCACAGTCCCCATCATCAGCCTTTTTGCCACTCAGGAACATGAATCTGGACACTGGTTTACTTTAAATGCTAAATCCTCGTATCCAGAAGCACAACGTCATGTGTCTGGTTATAAACGCGTTTCATCTTGCTGACTTATTTCTAACTTTGAAAGGTTTTTTGTTTTGGTGGGGTGG
>VXBL01000377.1:252244-327131 GCA_013400195.1 Aramus guarauna | reverse complement strand
GAAAGCCAACCGTGTCCTGGGCTGTATCAAAAGAAGTGTGAGCAGTAGGTCAAGGGAGGTGATTTTGCCCCTCTGCTCCACTCTTGTGAGACCCCACCTGGAGTCTGCCTCCAGCTCTGGGGGCCTCACTACAAGAAAGACATGGAGCTGCTGGAATGAGTCCACAGGAGGGCCACAAGGTTGATCAGAGGTCTGGAGCACCTCTCCTATGAGGACAGGCTGAGAGAGTTGGGATTGTTCAGCCTGGAGAAGAGGAGACTCTGGGGAGATCTAATTGCGGCCTTCCAGTACCTGAAGGGGCCTAGAGGATAGATGGAAAGCAACTGTTTATCAAGGACTGTAGTGACAGGACAAGGGGTAATGGGTTTAAATTGAAGGAGGGGAGATTTAGATTAGACATTAGAAAGAAACTCTTCATTGTTAGAGTGGTGAGGCACTGGAACAGGCTGCCCAGAGAGGTTGTGGAGGCTCCATCCCTGGAAGTGTTTAAGACCAGGTTGGATGGGGCTTTGGGCAGCCTGGTCTAGTGGAGGGTGTCCCTGCCCATGGCAGGGGGGTTGGAACTAGATGATCTTTGATGTCCGTTCTAACCCAAACTGTTCTATGATTCTATATAGGTGTGTAAATTTAAAATAGCAGAAACGGATATTTTGTGATTATTTATTCAAGATGGCACATTGAACTTCATCTCCATGACCTAATATGATCCACTATGTCATTTCCTTCCATCATACACACTGTGTATTTGTTTACTGTGAGGAGAAAATGCCTGAATAAACCTTTTCCCTGCTCAAATTTTCCAATAGGATTTATCGGATTACCCTCCAGTACAGCCCTGGTGCAGACCTTGGAATGCTTGGTAGAGGCCCAGTGTTTTATTTAGAATGCTGTGCACTGTATCACGCTGCTTATCTTGTAGGAGGTCTTTTTATTATGATTCTAAGGATAACATGCCAGAAAACCTTTCTGTAAGGCTAAGTTAAATGTAGTGCTCCTACGATTCATTTTAAAAAAATGTCCTTGCACATTCTACATACAACTTCTAAACTAATCTATTCCCTATATCTAATAAACTGATGTAATCAATCTAATTGATTTTTTCCAATACTTACTTATAACAAGTAGCTTATGAAAGAACCTGTGAGGAGCCCTTTCTGAGGCATCAGAGAGTGAAAACATTCTCTTAAACATTCTCTTCCATCAAGCTGTGTGTCAAATTTCATTGGACTTGTCACAGATGTTAAGGTTACAGAAAAAAGGAATCTCCGAGATATCAAAGGAGAAATTTTCAGTAATTTACATATGGCAAACTACTGAAGCAATTGCTGTTTAAAAAAGATGTGGTGATTGCTATTTCTAATTACAGCATTTGCAAACAGATTACCATTTGTCTAACCTTCTTTAAAGTATATATTTGAAGATAAATTGCCAATACACAACAAAACTTGTGAAAGAAAATGAAGTCTTTTAAAAGTAATGGAAATGCTAGCTATTGAAAACACTACAATAAAAGAAACTAATACTGGCTTCTCTGACCTGGTGCGGTCTGTGAAATTATTGGTAGAGGAAATACAACAGTCTGAGGATAAACTGTTTCAAGATGTTGAACAGTCAAAAATAATTTATCTGAGATACAAAGGATCATCAATATGGAAGTGTACCAGAGAACAGATTAAATGATCATATCCTGAGAGAGGTGAACGGACTTTCTGCATTGGATATCGCCTACTGCAGATAAAGCAAAAAATTCATCTAACTAGGAAGAGAGAGATACAGGCCCATTATGTATTAAATTGTGGAAATATGTACTTACTGGTTTACTTTATTTACTTTCATACCTTCTTTACAAATCACAGAAAATATATGACAATAAATTTCATATGATTTCACCTAAACATCTGGTGGTCTCAACATTTACCCCCACTCCCACTTGTGCTACACTGTTACTTGGACCTCTTTTTCCCCAGTACTTTCATAAATTTTTTATGCCTTACTGTACAAGGCCACCTTCAGGACTCAGATCCTTTGTTCCATTAAACTGTGTGCAACTGAATTTATTGATAGCTCTGCCACCTCACATCAGCATTTCACAGGCATTGAAATTACTTTGATTCAGCTTCTGCAATAGTATTTTAACTGTGGTGTCTCATCCACTTTTTACTGAAAATAAAAGAATGGGAGACTTTAAAGTAAGAAGGAAAGAGATTTCAAGCCAACTAACATAAGAAAGGAGATAGCTGATCTCCTAAAGAAATGAGGTTTCTGCGACTGCTGCCTGCCTGTCCATAATTCCTTCCATTAATAACTGTTGAACCTCTTAGCTTAGCTTACAGAAAATCTCCATGCTACACCAACTCCCAATATTTTGTGAGAATCAGAGCATGAATATAGTGACCCAAATGAAAGAAAGGTCAAGAGTGCACCTCCGCTCTTCGGTCTCTTCTGCATGCTGGCTGGCAGAGAGCATGCATGTAACTGGAACGAGCTACAGCACTTCTTGGTTCTTGCCTTCGCTGTGGTGGTAACTCCAGCACAAAACTCTTGTGCTGCAGAGCAAAGGTAGCAGGATAAAATGGAGTTGTAGGACACAGATCTACAGACAACTTGGTTTTGCTGTTAATGTGTCTCACAGATCAACTTACATTAAACAAGGTACTCTTTCTATTACTGTGTTCCTGTCTTCCTTTTGGTATGTAATATATTTGATGGTATACTTAAAAAAACCTAACAGGCGTAAGTGACTGCATTTACTACACTACATAGAAAGCACTATGTTAGAATGTATGCTTGAAGTGTCCACTAATGAACCATGCACCTCAGGAAGCTAAAGACACTTTGAGAGGCAACTAAAGCTCCAGTTATTCATTCTGTAAACTGTGCTTACACTTTTTCTTTCCTATCTGCTGGAAAGCAAGATGTACATATCCCTTTTACACATTTCTATATTTGAAAGAATGCACATTCTGGCAAGCTTATGCTTGGGACTATTTCTTTAGCCCAAGATCTTAGCATCTAAGAGAAAAAAATCAAAAAGCTTATTGCTGTACATAGAATTAACAGATTTTTCCTCATTTAGGAAATAAATCCATTTTCATCATCACCCACTTCAGTATTTGTCTGTAATCCAGTTCTGTAAAAAAATACCTGTGCTAGGTAGTTTCGTTGAGATTTATAAGTGGGCCAGCTAACCCTGTGAATAACGAAACTGCACAGACAACTGTCAAGGACCTGGGTACCCACACACATCCTCACACTTTATTTTTCATGCTTAACATTAAAAAAACATAAACATACAGGAAAGGCAAGTCAGTAAATTGCCAAGAAAAATTCCATTCAATTTTCTAACTTACTAGATTTTCTGAAGAAATATTTCCCTCTCTCAGTTAAGATCTCTTATCTGCCATGATCGTAAGTATACAGACCCCTATATATTACCCTTTTTCCAAAAACTTCCAACCATACCCTCCCAATCAATACCGGACAGGCACTGGCTACCAACATTGCAGACTGCCACTTCTTTTCCAACCTTCAGTTTCTAAGTTATAAATCTTTTTATCGCTGTAAAAACATTTTCAGTATGCATGTATGGGGCTGAGCTACTACAATGGATCATACGAAGTTCGTCTTTTCCCACCATCTTGCGCTTTACAACCACTAGTGTTCTCATCTCCAGAATATCTTTTTGAGGCAGGAAAGGATCATCTTCTATAATAAAGATAATGAAACAGGAAAATTAAGTAACTTGTGTGAACAGCAATCTATCCTAGCCTACTTTCCTGGGAACAGCTGATGAGATGGTGGTATCTGAGAGTCAACATGATATCTGTCATTTCCACTCACGACAAAGGTAAACAGCACCATGTTGTATTTCTTGTGACATTTACTCAATCTGAACAAAGACAATATCAGCAGTGGTTACATGCCATCTGCCTTAGAAACATGACGCCTCTGTAGTGACAAAGTGTCCATCTTCTGTGGGAAATGGCATGTTTCCATGGCACACAACATTAACATAAGTCAGTTAAGATACCATTTATTGTAAGTTTTTTGACACTCTATCAACATATTTAACCATTTTCAATGCATTACATTTTGAAAACCAGGCTTGGTATTCAAAATATCGGGACAAGATCACGAATGCAAAAAAAACATTTGAGCCAAAACAGTATGAATTCATTATTATCATCCTGTCTTCTATGCTGTGCTAGTGACTAGAAAGAAAATTCTTCAAAATATTTTATGCCTTTTAGGAGTCAAAACAGAATAGATGTTCCAAAGTTATCAGACAAAGAAATAAATAGTGTGCGTAGCTACTAGCTGGGTATTGGATTAAACAAAAACCCTAGGGGATTTTCTTACCACATTCTATTCTTCAGGGATGCGCAGTATTGCAATACACAAAAATCACTTTTCTGTCCTTGCAACATTTACTTCAGTGTTATCTACTATTATGCACTAAAAGTCTTAAGCCAGTAAAACCACATGCTTAATGTACAGTAACAGAAGCAAATTATCTGTATGTATTTTCCTAATATTTGCTGCTATATGCCCTGTGATTGATTACTAGTAGGATGTCTGTTTATTTACAGAGATTACATAGTTCTCTGCATATATGGGCCTCAAACCTATTCTATTTTTCTCGCTGACTTAAATAGGAGCAGGATTAGATCTCTGATGGAAGCTTTACTGCTTAGGAAGTATTGATTTGAGAGATTAGCAATATACTGTTGTGGCAAAAGATATTCTTCATCACAGCTAAGTAAAACAGGTTACAAGACAGCCTGTTGACATGCCTTACATATTTTCATCAGCCTGTGTCATTTTTTTCCAAAGTACAGCTGATTACATAGCCTCATTGCATCAGTAAACTGGAATGGCATTAAGTAATTAATTTGTTTGGGCCATGGAGTAATTAATTTCTTTGGGCCACGGAGTATTCCAAGGACAAGTAAGAAAGATATTTTTCCTTATTTGGAAAAGAAAGCAATATTGTTAAAGCTACACACTCCTGATTTAGTGTATGTCATGACACAAATGTAACACGGGCATGAAGAAAATACAAACCCAGCTTCAGGGTTCCACTGTTAAGCACTTACCTGGAGTGCTGCTCCAGCTAGATTTAGGCATTAGATAAGACGGTTGCTGTCAGGAATTCCACATTTCCTTCTGGGGAGTGACTTTCAAGGAAACGCTGTGGCTGCATATGGATTTACTTTTCTCAAGCTAATGGGTAGGTGCGCTTTGCACTGAACTCACTGTATATTGTAGCGAAGATTATTATTTTTTTTTCATTAACTGTCATGAATTTTAGGAATACAGAGACTAAACAGTAATTCTATTCTTTGCATGTACATCTTTTCATTTGTGCTATTCTGAACATAAATAACAACTACCAACCTGGGTACTGAGATCGTTCTAGAGGGCACTCTCAGTGGGCACAGATTTGCAGGAGAGAGCATGATTTTTTTCTTTATCTCTTCCTACTGACTTTCCTCAGAATCAGGCTGCTGCAGTCTTTGCTAGGATGGTCAGAGACATTTACATTTATAAAACTGAGCCACAGAAGTCTGCATTTAAAAGGAAACAGCTCCTAAACTACTATGTAAAAAACAGCTGAAGAGGAACAATAGTACTAGAGATGCCAAAGGTTCCTGAATTTTCATAAAATTGTGGTACAAAACTATAGAATGGTTTAAGACATTTTGATTTTACTTTATTATATAGTTTGAAGCACTATACTCAGCCTGCACATCAGAGATACGTAACAACATTCATTTGTGATCACTGAGAAGTCTAAGGATGATCCCATGCATCAAGATATGAGCAGTACTAGTAAAACATAACAGAAATAACCAGCATAAGAAGCACACAAACTTGAATGAAACTTTGTCCATTATTAAGGGTTGTCCACATACTTTTCAAAAACAGGTTCACCTCCTTCCTCGATTTTTTTTAATCTGCATCTGTTTAGGGATTACATAAATAATTTCATTGGCTCTGCATACACATCTGTTAAATTCCACCTCACCAGCTTTTTCATTTTCTTCCAAGCTATGTTCATAAAACAAGAAATTAACAGGACAGTTGTTCGAACACTTTTTATATGTGGTCCTCGCGCTCCTACAATCAGCACATTTCCTGGTTCAATTTTCACTGAGTTGAACGGAAATGTGAAGGAGTCGTTGATCTCACTCTGCCATAAGTTACACAGAATCTGAGCTGCTGATGTCCGGTTACATCTCACAGGGGTGTGGATCTGTGGAGTAGCTTGAGTTGTTTAATATGAATGAGCAATTACTCATAGCCTACGCATTCAGCCACACTCTACTGAACTTGTCTCTCTGCTTCTGTGTCAAACTCAGTTTTTCTAGAAACGTATAATCTTTTTTTAAGCCTTTGTACTGCAAACAGTTAAGCATTTACTAAAATTTGTTTACATGAATCTCTTAAGTGTAGTTATTTCTATAAATCCTCCATATATTTAAATGAACTTAGGCTAAAGATTTAATTATCTACAATGTAGCCTAGTTACTCCCGCAGAGCTCTAGATTTTTATTACAAATGTGAACTTTATGCAAATGTGATCACATTGCACATGTCGAAACTTGCATTTTTATTGAGTCTCACCAAAGTATGTAAATTTGAAAGATTCTATTAAGTTCTGAATAAAAATACTGTTGGAAACAATATTCCTAATGTACTCTTAATTATCCAGTGCTT
Source organism: Aramus guarauna (assembly GCA_013400195.1). Lineage (NCBI taxonomy): Eukaryota > Metazoa > Chordata > Aves > Gruiformes > Aramidae > Aramus > Aramus guarauna. The sequence continues at coordinate 320,411 of VXBL01000377.1, read as the reverse complement.
AACTAATTCCTCTAGACAGATAATATTTTAGTAGCTGTTGTATTTTAAAGATTTGCAATAATTGTGCTTTGAGATTTTAAAGTTTCAGAATTTGTATACTGTTTAGTTTATTGTTTAGCTGCTTGCACTTTTACATATTGAAATAAACTATTTTATTCCATAGATAACAAAAGTTTTGTAGGTGGAGGTTATGTTATAGCTTTTAACAGACTAATTGATATCATGGGAAAAGCAGATAAATTTTCTACCCTAAAGCAGACCAGAAGAAAGGCTTTTGTGCATGAAAGATTGTGTGCTGAAGTAGTCTACTGAATTAAATTACCTCCACCTACAAACTTTGTCTAATTTATGTCCACATACCACCATCACATTAATAACAGTACTACTTATACTTTATATGGGGTGATAATACATCTCTTGCAAGTTGCTTCACCTACATCACTCTCCCAGTAGCCATCCTGTGCCCTCAGCCTCAAAATCTGACAGCAAAATTTGGTAATTAGAGATGATATCTGAAAGCAGTTGCCTTACAGTTGGGAGGTTTTCAGTGAACTCTGCATTGTGAGTGAGTGAGGGGTTTTATGCTCTATTTGTTAACATTTGTGAAAATTATCCTTCCAGGATCGAATTCTGAAAATTTGTTCTCTGCTCAACTAAATAACTGTCAGAAACATGATATCACAGTGAAAATCACAGTGAAAAACAGGTTCATTATTTTACGTGCAGTTGAGTATGGGGCATTCAGATTTTAATACAACTTGTACGGCACATTAATGCTAATGTTTTTTCTCATATAGGAAACATCCATTCTGTAAGTGAACAAATCCGGCATTATCCCTCCCTTCAATGGGGTGGGAAATAGCAACATAAAATGCAGCAGGGAAGCTCTGGTACACACTTTAAGTTGTGATAGATCTTTAGTAATCTTCAGCCTCTTAGGACGCTTTGTCCTTTATTAAACTTTATTTCCCACAATTCACTAGAAAGCTTAACTTGAGAAGACTTGTCCCATCACCTATAAAAAAAGAAAAGTTTTAAACACGCTGTTCTTTGCAGAATAGTAAACTTTCAATACAGTCTTTTTTCTGTTTACATGTATATCTAATTTCTCATTCTTTTACAGTATCTAGAAATAAAAAATTGAAATAAAATTAACAGATTAAAATATTACAAGACATATTACATTTCTAATCCATCTATTCCACCCCAAACCATTAAATCAGATAAAAAAAAAAGTTACATAGGCATGCTGGAGCGCTACTTCTCACAAATTTTAACATTTTTATTAGAATTTTGGGAAGCAAGTTGAAACCTGTATTTCTTTATATGGACCAAACTACTTTCACATTTTCTGTCTGTCAGAAATATTCATGTGAAACATTTGTTTTGAAAAGACCTACTGGAAAACAATCACATTTTACTCATGTTCTTGTATTAAATATGTGTGGACTTGCAAGTACATCTCAAATCAAGTGAAGAAGGGAAATCTTCATTCTAATATATTCAAATTAATTCAGTACCTTTCACTGCCAATGTCTGTTTCTTTGTGAGTATAAATGTGACTGCTGTTTACTGCGGCTGAAGAAAACCTGAAAGCAGCAGTTGTAATTTAAAGCGCTTGTGATAAGCATGTTTCACTCTTGACATCATATTTCTAAAAGTCTTCATCCGAATGCTACAGTTCTAAGCTACAAGTGATGTGCTCTTTGCAACCTCTGCCGGAACGCCCGCGGTCACTCTTGGCTCCTATCTGCAGACCTTCCTTCAGTTTCCCTTGGCTTCACGGAGCCTCTGATGAAACAAAATGGTTGCTGATAGCTGTCTGAAACAGTATGTCGAGCTTTATACTTGAAAGTATGCTTCAATTGAAATAAGGGGGGCAAAAATCACTTTTGTGATCCTGCGGAATAGAGAACTATTCATGTGCCATTGATCAAAAGGATTAAGTTACACTGAGAAAAGGCTCTATTCTGATAGATCAGATGTTTTGATTACATTTTCTAATCTCTTGCAGTAAAAATATTTTTCCCATAATACTATCCGGTGCTGTTCTTTAAAGAAATGCTCCCCATGTAAGTTTTCACTACAGTAACTATTGTTTCAAAAATGCCAAATTAGAACCCTGAGAATGCCATCAGTAATTGCAAAAAATGACTTCTTGTAGAGATGTAGATCATTATACAGTGTAAAGATGTGAGAATGGAAAAGAAAGAAAGAGCTTTCTTAAGATTTAAAAGCTTTTGAATTCCAAATATGGGTCCACTACTGGCTGACCCTGAGGTAGCTTGAGTGAGATAAGCCACTTCTTTTTTACCTCATTTCCCAGCTGTGATTTGATCTTTTTCATGGGAAGAATGTGATATTATTTCATCAGCATTATCTTGATCTCAGTAAGCCTAAAAGGTTAAAACCCATTTGCTTTACAGAAATACCCAGTATGCTGAACCTTTTCAATTGACAAATTAGAAATCCATGGAATGCAGGAAGGGAACGCATCTCCCGGAACACTAAGCCCACTGGTAAAAGTACGCTGAGATCCCCCTGTTCCTGCCATAAAGCTGTTCCAGAGCACTGTCTGTGAGAAACTTAGTACATTAATAAAGTTAATAATAATACCACAGTAAATCTTCCTAAGTAATGCTCTAACATATGGTCAAAGTCCACAGAATAGGTATCACATCCTCAAACTTGAGATTACATTGAAGAGAAATGATACCTAGATCTTGCAGGGTTATAGAGCCTAGAGAGAAATTCACTCCAACGGAAATACGCTCTTCTCAGAAATTGCCTCCAACGATACTATTTAGAATCAAAATTGCAAAAGCATCTTAACTGGATCAAGACAGCAACCTACACTAAGGATTTAATTCTCAGAGCCAGTACAGTGGATTTGTTAGGCTGCAGGAATAACATTTACTGTCAATTTTTATTTTTTTAAAGCTTAAACGTCGTATTTTTCTCAACTTCCTCTTTAAGCAAAATAAGGAACATAAGATTTACATCACGTCGTTTTGCTAAGAAAAAAGCCCCAACAGGTCAATGATGTTAGCTAGAAAATGTTTTTTACAAAGATGTGAAAAATAAGCAACTTGCCAAAAAGATATGCAACAATGTAGTTTATTATTATGTATCATATGTGTTAAAATGAGCTGTTTGTTCCCAAATGCTGTTGGGCCACTGGGTCAAAATATGTTTCAGTCATTAGATGTGTTCATTCAGGTATCTGAAGTTTCATGGCATCATGGCATCATGGCATCACAGTAACATCAAGGCTGACAAAAAAATGCTTAGCTTGCACCCAGCTTTTTCATTCTGGGGACAAAAGAATAGAGAAGAACTGACAACAAATTTCCTTAAACAGATCAAAATGAATTAATGCAGGTACAAATATTTTTCTTTTTAATGTCTTAATCATAGAATCACCCCCATTGGAAAGGACTTTGGGAAGTCACCTAGTACAACCTTTAAATCAAACCAGAATCAACACAGAATTCAGATCACATTGCTCTGTTTTTTGTCCAGTCAGGTCTTGAAAACCTTCAAAGATTAAGAATATACAGACTCTTTGGCCACACAGTCCCATTGCTTAATTGTCCTCATGGAGAAAAAGTTCTTCCTTATACCTGTTCAGAATTTCCCATTTCATTTTATGCTCACTCATCACTCTGCTCTGCACATCAGCAAGAAGGCTGGTTCTGTCTTCTTCCCCTTGTAGGGGGGCAGGCTGCTATTAGGTCCTGCCAAAGACTTCTCTTCTGCAGGCTAAACAAACCCACTTCCCAGTTCCCTCCTTTCAGGGAGTTGTAGAGAGCGATAAGGTGTCCCCTCAGCCTCCTTTTCTCCAGGTGCTAAACAACCCCAGTTCCCTCAGCTGCTCCAGACCCTTCACCAGCTTTGCTGCTTATCTTTGGACGTGCTCCAGCACCTCAATGTCTTTCTTGTAGCGAGGGGTCCAAAACTGAACACAGTGTTTGAAATGCAGCCTCACCAGTGCCAAGCACAGGGGGAAAATCACTTCCCTAGTCCTGCTGGCCACACTATTTCTGATAATAGCCAGGATGCTGTTGGCTGCCTTGGCCTCCTGAGGACACTCTTGAGTAGTCTGTGGATCAGAGAACTGCAGCCATATGGATAGATGTTGCAGAAGTAGCAAGAAGTGAAGTTTTAACTAAGAAGGTTATGGTGTCCCATTTCTAATATATGATTCATACAGACTCTGAGACTGGAGTGTTTGGTAGTAGTGTTTATGTACTCCTAATTTACTTCCTGTGAATTCATACCTGCCTAAAGTGTAACGTTAAAGAAGGCGGCCAAGAGGATGCATGTGTACATGTGCTTATATTGTTGCAGAATTTTAAAATCAAAAGATTACTTTAAAAGAAAATTATTTTCAGTCTTTAACATTGAGAACAAACAACAAAGATTCCAATAGCCTGAAAATACTTCTGTCTTGCAATCTCTGAGCAAATTCAGCTACAGCTGAAAACAAGTGGGATCTGCTTTTTCTGTGATCAAAATAATGCAGTGCATTATGTTTGGTGATTTTTGGAATAATAATAATTATAATTATTATAATTATATTATTATTATTATTTTGTGTTCTTTCCCTATTAAGCTGCACTTCTACTTAACTTTTAAAAGTCTATTAATTTTATACTGTGTTTTCTTTTACTGTATTATAGATAATGAGCATGAAAACTTGTCTGTTCAGGTTATTGGTACAGGTCAAATTAATTTGTTACAACTTTTTTCATCCAAGGACTTGTACAAAAGTTTAACTCATTAAATGTTTGCAGATAAAATACAGAAAAATTGCTTAGCTTTTCTCAGCTTACTCCTCTAGGCAAAAATATTTTTAATTCATTTTTACATGACTCATATCTGCCCTGATATTCTAGACTGGTCTCCAGTATTTGGTTCACTGATGTCCTAGCACAGGAATAGCCTGTTGCAATACACAAGAAACCAAGCAGGCATGGCAGAAGGTCAACATGGAAATGGAGAACTCCTGACTGAGCTCACACACAAAAAAGCAGCGTATGGAAAATGAAAACAGGGTCAAGCCATACCAGGAGGAATATAGAAGGGGTATGTAGGAAGACATACCCTGCGCATGTAGGACCAGAATTAGGAAATATAAAGCCCAGATGAACCTGGAGTGGGATGTAGAAGGTGACAATAAAGGCTCCTGTAGGTACACTGGCAACAAAATGGGAAAATGTGGGCTTACTGCTCAATAAAACAGAGGACTTGAGGACAAATGCAATGAAAAGAGCTAAGGAACTCACTAAATTTTTTGCCTCAGTCTTTACTGGTAAGGTCTGATGTCAGACTAAGAAAAAAGCAAATGTGACATCCATCTTCAAAAAGGGCATGAAGGAATATTTTGGGTACTACAGACTGGTCAGCCTAACTTATGTCCTTGGGAGGATTATGGAGCAAATCTTTCTCAAAAGAAGGGCCACGAAGGAGAAGAATGCGACTGAGAACACCTAGCACAGATTTACCAAGGGCAAATTTCATCTGATCAACCTGATCAACCTCTATGATGAGATGAGTGCCTATGTGGCCAAGGGGACAGCAGTGGTTATGCTTTACCTTGACTTTATCTAGGCTTTTGGCATGGCTTGCCATTTTATCTGTGGATACATTGGAATAAACCCACAGGTAGTTTGCATACGACACTCGGGTAGAGAGGGAGGATGATATTATGGAGAAAGCAGGGCTGTCATTCAGAGAGATTTTGAGAAATGGACCACCAGAAATGACTGAAAGTTCAACAACGGCAAGTGCCAAATCTTGCATCTGGAAGGGAGTCTTTACCCATACGGTGCTAAAGACTGGGGACTGATTTGCCAGAAAATCACTTTGCAGAAAAGGATTGGCAGTCTTGGTGGACCACAAGTTGAACATCACTACCCAGTACAAGAACAACACTGACATACTGGGGTGAGTCTAATGGAGGTTCAACAAGATGGTGAGGGGGGTGGAGCACATCAGGTGTAAGGAGAAGCTGTGTTCAGCCTGATAAAAGAACACTAAAGGGGCATCTACTATGCTGTCTGCAGCTAATTAATGTCCGGTCACAGAGAAGTCACAGACAGACTCTGCTGTGCACACAGTGAAAGGACACAAGTAAACTGCCTCTTGTTGCAGCAATGAGATCTCTGGCGAGTTATAAAGAAAAAAAATGTTCACAAGACAGACAGTCAAGTGTTGAACTAGGCTGCTCAGAGACTGAGGAATGTCCTTCTTAGGAAATATTCAAAATTTGCCTGGAAAAACCCTAAGCTACCTGATCTAACCTTGAAATTAGTTTTGCATGAGCAAGGGGTTGGACCCCTAAAGGTCCCGTCCAACCTAAATTATTCTATGGTTTTATGATTTTTTGAGTTTTCTTGCCTGATTTACTGGCATTGCCTTTGCCAATCTTAGCATTGTTAAAACTGAATATGCCATTTCCTCTTAACAGTGACAGGATTTGTCACTCAGGAGTCATCGGACCACATCCAAATGTTGATTTCTTCCCTTTAAGATCATCAGCATGAATCTTTGTCTTCTGACCACATTCAAATATTGACCTCTTACCTAAAGATCGGGAGCATGATCTTCTGACCTTTGAAAGTCGGCTCTTAGAAGGGAATATTCTCACTTCTACAAGCCCATTTTAGTCTATGCAAAACATGACTGCTATAGCCTTTTTTTTAATTGTCTGTTGCTCTGACCATGTCACTCCTCTCTAAACATCTTTCCTGGTTTTTTTTTTATTTTCTTTGTTTAAATCATACCAGAACTCTGCACTTCCTTCTCTATTAGTGTGTCTACTGTTGTGTGCCTACACAGGTAACTAGGCTGTCTGGCCTTTAAACCATTTCTCATGACTCATCTTTGCCATTCTACTTACAAGAGATTCGGTGACTAATAATAGCTAGAGGGACAATAGGAAAAATGGGTTAACTGTAATCTATGAAACCAACTAAAAGCTTTGTTGCAGCTTATCTTACTGTTCACTTGTATCTCTTCAGAACAGTCAATTAACTTTCCTGTCTGATGGCAGTCACCTAACGTCAAGTGGGAAACTTGAACAGAAACAAATTCTAGCACTCTAACAAAGACCAACCATCTCTATTGTAACTTTTTACAGTTATAAGAGACTTGAGAGACTAATAACATGCTTCAAAGTTTTCCTTAGGTGTCTAGCCCCAAAAGATCCATTCCAATAAAAGCAGCGATCACACATGTATATGACCTTTCTGGTCATATTTCTGTCAATGTGAATCTGACAATGTCAAATTTTTGGTTTTGGCCACTGGAGCTGCCTGTACTTTCCCTTTACATTTATTAAACAAGTTGTGGCCCTTATGCACACTTTGTCCAAGAGAGGTTTCTTGTTCTCCTCTAGCATAGACCTGGTATAATCACACGCTGTAACAAAAAACACTGTGGTGTTTTTGTTTATGGTAAGTGTCCACTCATCATATTATATGATAGGTCTTCCTGATCTCCATAAAACACTTACAGTAAAACCTTATTAAAATTCTGGTGTATTTCATCTGATGTATGCACTGTATAAGGCAGTGGTGAAGCAGTGAGAGTAAATTCTCTCAAAGGTGAAAGCAGAGCTAATGTGAACATTGGGAATTTCCACTAGCTTTTAATTTAAAAGTAGAGCACACATACAATGATTGTATATGATTTCTCTTTTGTCTTATGTCTGTTCATAACAGCATCAGAATTATTTGCAGGCTGAATGTAAACAACTCATTTTCTATGGGACAGGGAGAGATTGCAACTTAAATGAACTCTTTGCAAAAGGTACAAATTCTGTAACAGAATATATTTCAAGAATATATATATACAGGAGAGACTTAATGCGTACTACTAAGCATCACAACTGTAGTTTGAAGGGCTATCACTTTAAGTCTTTACTGGTACAACTCTACTGGTACAACTATACTTGTAAGCCAATAAAGAGGTATGGTTTATATCAACAAAGTGACTGCTTGTGTTCGTATATGTAAACCATCCTCCCAAAAAGTATCTACTACATAAAAGTAGATGATTTCTTTCCACACTTCTTGACCTAACTATTCTACATTGTTTAAACTGACCACAATCCCACATCTCCATTTAAATGGGAAATTTCTAAAAAAATTATGTATTAAGATAGTTTTCTAACAAATGTAGATTGCTTCCAAAAATCATCATAATTCTCTTCCCTTTCCTACCTTCCTTCCGCCATCCATCCATCCATCCATGAATAGATTAAATGTAAAGTTTGATCATTTGCAATTCCATCCATTGATTCAACTTTTTATGTCTCAACAGCCTAAAGTAAAGAATGTTTTGTGACAGTAAAAGGCAGCTGAGAATAATCTCATTTACTTAGATTAAGTAAAAAGAAATCTTGTGAGGATAATCTGATATAACCACCCAATTACATGGATAGCCTAATCAGTGTATTCTTCTATTCTTCCCCTTCAACTCCATAGATTTTTGACAGAAAATGTAAACAGAAATGTTTCTTTTTTTTTTAACTTCCTATCTGATTCCAAATTAATTTTTTTTCTTAATAGACTGGTATTATGAAAAAAGCAGCATTAATTCAGTTTAAACTTTAGTTAAAACAAAGAGAATAGTACCATGTAGACCACCATAGAGGAGAAACAAAACGTTCCCTAACTGCTTCCATTGTTCTCTGTATAACAGAGGATTTCATATTGCTGGGGTGCACTGATCCTGTCTTAATCAAAAGGAAAACTAAGTTCAGTTCCTGACCAACTCCTCTTCCTTCTCTCTTATTTCCTATGTATTTTTCAATCTTGAACTGGCAATATGAACAAAATGGCCACATTTTGGAGCCAGTCTACAACGAGCAAAAGCAATCTAAGATAATTTTAACTAGTATATGTAGTGATAAAAGACTTCAAAACTGTATTGAAGATAGTATGAGTACTGAGAATTTAAGTTGGAGCTTCTATCAGGAATAAAGCAGGTTCAGTAGGACTTTACCTATAGGACTTTGAGTAAATAAAATAAGCCCCAACCGTATTTTTAAAACATATTTCAAAACTATATGAATGTGATTAATCAGCTTACAGTACCAGAAAAGGTACCAATAAGCAAAAGGTATTCTCCCTTTCTCCCTTTTAATCTAAACTTGCATTTATTATTTTCTTAATGCTTTAGAGTCATTGTGAATGATCTACTTACTGAATGACCTGTTGGTAATATATGAAATTATATGCTGGAAAGTATTCAGCCAGTACAATGAACAACTGAGAAACAACAGAACAATGTTGACTTGCCTGGGGCAAAATAGTTCAGTATGAATTGCAAAGAATACAAACACTACTTGCTTGTAAGACACATTTCAATCTCTACTTTTGTTTTTTTTAATCCGAAGAGCATTACACATGTAAAGAAAAAAAAGAAGTCTATACACTACAACAGAAAAAGACAAAAGAATAAATTCAAATGTTTCTAGTGATCCATTACAAAAGTAGATCTAAATTAAGGGCATGCAAAACATTTACAACAAAGAGTTTACTTCTGTGGGTGATTTTTTAGTGAAACATAAACTATTCAGCAGTGTTCTCCTGAAGCCAGTAGCCATGGTGACTCAGTTAGAATACCACTAAATCCTAGCTGAAAGGCCTTCCTCATATGCCTGTCCAAAAGATACATAGGTACAATCATAACATTTACTTCACCAAAGACTCGCTGCCCAGCAAATGGATAGCACGTTTTGTTTGAGTTCTACAAAATGCATGTTCGGAAAAATTCCTTATCCCTGTTATCAATTCAATTGTAGAAACAGTTCTCTGAAACTGCAAAGTAGTATAAATATACGTAATCTCCAGTAAGAAACATATGTGTGATTAGATTAAAATATGTATTTCAGCAATACAGATGTTTTGAACGAATAATGCATTGTATGTTAGGTCGGGATCATATCATAGCAGTTAAATTGTGCTAGACAAAGAAATCCTGACATTCAGGCAGTGTCAGCAATGCCTAGTTCTGCCAAAATTTCTGTGATGTATTATCACATATGTAGCATTTCATCTCATTTGTTTGTTTAAAAAAGCAATCTCAGATAATTTTCAAGACTACTTCTTCAATTTGTCAAGATCCCACCTTCCAAGGTATCTGCAACCCTCTCAGTTTCTCTTGCAAAATTAGAAGTCTTTTTTATCACATCACTCGACATGGGAATATTGGTTAGTTTTTCTTGGTAGGAGAAAGAACACATAAATTTGCATTTCTAACATTTGTTCTAATTAACTTCATAGTCTCTTAAATTTATGAATGGACCAAATTCCAAACTTGTACGTAACTGCATTGTGCCAAAATCAACTGGAGTTACCTGTCAAATGATCTGTTTTACTGATCTGAAGGATTTCTGTTGTGCATTATATCACCTAGTCTATCTGAAGCAATACTGCACTAAACCTTACCACCATTCTTTACAGATTTTTGAAGCAAATTGTCTCTCAAATAGCAACTCTTCCATCAAAATTATATTGAAAATATACTCAGCTACTAAGCTTTATTGAAATTCATATTATAGTGAAACACTGTTGTGTACTTTTCAGACCAATGTGTTCCACTGCAAGCTAATATATTATGACATTTTGAAATAGTGACAGAACTCATGTCTAATCTATATTGCATCAATTTTACCAATTGTCCTACGTAACTTTCATGCACTTTCAGATTACTTACACTGATTAACTTTCCTCGCTTTTCTGGAAATTTAGTTACATTATAGATGTGATTCTTCTGAAGCACTTCAGACATCTGGTAAACATTTGGCATGATGTGTTTTATCTGATTTTACCCATCAGCCTGAATAAAAACTAGAATTCTAATGCATGTCTGTATTTGGTAATGAAGTTGTACATAACACAAGAAAGTAACAGCAGTATGTACTGAGATGACCTTATCATTCACAAACTTTAAAGAAATGATCATGTTATTATCTGTTGAGAAAAATCTCTTACATTATGCCTTTTTTGTTTTTTTTTTACCTCATCAAATGATGGCATCTTCAAAATCTCTGTATTGTCTCTTTCTTTCAGTGCAGATTTCATCATTCAAACTAGAGTAGTGCTAGCCTAGTTGTCAATGTCTCTAGTTCTTTATTCTCAGACCTTGAATATCTATCCAAAACCAGTTGTTCTTAATGACTTCTGAATGCGACACATGCAATATTACCTGGTTAACATGACCTAAAAAGGGATGGACTCTCTTACTAATTCCTGTTTCTTAAAGCAGTTACTGTAATGAACATTTCCAGCATAGCTTTCATGCCAAAAGTCTTCCTAACTAATAATCTGAGCTTATCTTTTACGCAAAAATTTCCTAGGGAGCATTTTAGTATTCATTTGCTGACATATTCTTATCATAAATGCATAGTTGTAATAAAGAAGAATTTAAGATTGCAGAAGTAGATGCTACAAAATAGTGTCACTATGCTAAACAAACATCTCAGTTTCCAAATTGTTGCTAGTTGGAAATCAGCATATTTGTTTTCAATATGTACTCTATGGGAAGGCCAAAGGGTTATCTTTCAGAGGGGATGGTCATTTTTGTATGTTTGTGAAAGCACAATTATTTTTATTTGTTTGGGCTTTTTTTTTAAAGTATCTACAATGCTTGAAGCTATTACCTGACAATGCACTTTAAAAGTTGAAGATTTAGAGGTTATGCCTATGAATATGAACATAACAAAGAAAAAGAACTCCAGTGCTCAGAGTTGCATGATACTCTAATACTGCACTAAGATGACATACTGATGACAGGATATGCTCAGCTGGCATGCAAGTCCCAAACCATAATCAACTGATATAGCAATATAAACATACATGGGCAATAAAAAAACCTCCCAGTTAACCTAATTTAGATGATGTGGGCATGGGAGACTGGGGCAAATCCTCACTCAGTGTTTGAAACTGTGATCATGACATCTCAAAAGATAGCTGTAGTTTGGGATATTTTACAGATAGTGGTGAAAGTTTAAAGATGGAGACTATGTATTTGAATTACAAGGTATTAGTATTTTCTAAAAAAGCGAAATTTCACTTGACTCAGAAAATTCAATCATAACACTGTTTCCATAAATGAAGTACTTTATTATTAAATTATCCTATATATGATTTGTCATTTTTGTTTTAAGTACATTAAACTACTGTCATCATAATTTCTTAGTTGTCCCATTTTCCAGCTGACCAACTGTCAGTTACTATTTTGAGACGCAATTACAAATTCAGCACAGAATGTGGCAAAATGAATGCAGAACAGATTGAACACTGAGGGAAATCTAACTGATGCAGCTAGCAGAAATGAAAATGTTGCAAGCCTGCTGACAGATTGGAAAGGAGTAGAAGGAAGCCAAATGAACTGACAAATGCAGCCAGAAAACTTGTGAGACAGCAGGGCACAAAAAAGCTAAACTTACGACAATTGGGATATAGTAGTAATTTCTAAAATGCAGCACATCACAAGGCGTTCATGATCACAGAGAACAATCTACAGATGTTTATATATTGTAATACCATTTACTGCTATTAACAAGTTAGCAACTAATTAAACAAATGCTCTCCGCACTTAACACAGTATTATAATTCATTTAAACTGAAAGTGACACAACTGAAAATAGTCATGGTTACCTAAAACATTGTGAATTTGCTGCTGTAAAATGTATCTCATTAGCCGTCTACAATGAAAATCAGAGTAAAAATGTAGCATGTGTTGATCACTCAGTTATTCTTGACTAATTCCAGGATTCACACAGCAAAATTCCTTTAGTACTTTTATGTAGTGTTATTTTTTTCTCTTAGGTAGCTGAAGTCTAAACTTTTCAACAACTCTTTAACAAGGTACGATACCAGTATACAAAATGTATTGTCACATAGCTTGAAGATTATTTTCATTGTGTTTGGGATAGAAAAGAATGCACAATATTTCTACAGGGGACAAGAAGACACCCTCCAGAATTCTCAAATTAGAATGAGATCCCAGGAAAATAAAATCTTATAATTTATATCATTTCTCTATAGGGTCTTTAAAACTAGATTGAGCTTCCTTGTTATAACATATGTGAATCTATCAATTCACTTAAGAAGAAAATCCTTTGTAATTAATTTTATCTAGAAATGTTATGGACATGGAAATTAATTTCCAGCTAAAACTTTGTATTTAATTCCCTTGTCCTTAAAACGTTGGTTCTTCCAGTTGCACTCTGAGCAACACTTGCATAACTGTTGTACACTGCTAGGCATTTCTGACAAAATGTCCTTTGGCTGTCTAGCTCCCATCCAAGGCAAATGGAAAGTCAGATCCACGGATACATATTGTAAACCTGAAGTACACTAAAAGAGCCATATCTGAAGTCAAAGATTCTGATTTTTTTTTATATGCATAAGCCCCCTGTTTGGCTTGCTTCCACCTCTGATGGAAAATGCAGTAAGTCCCTTGGGCAAATCTACAGATAAGCTAAATGCCCAGTGCAGCCCCAGTGAGTGTATATTTAGTCCATAAACACTCACCCAAATATTTGTGATCCCCTTCCAGAGGCAGTTAACTGTAATACTTTCTTTGCTTTTGTTCGTAGTCATCGTCTTGCCTCCATTCTTGCTTTAGGTAGTTGAGTGTTCTTTTGGTAAGATGCATTTAATGTATGCCACTTCTATAAGCCAACAGTTCAGAGATTTCTTATTACTGCAGTTTCCATAAGGCTTCACACATTTTTGAGTCATATACTGTCCGTATCACCCATGTCTGTGACTTTCACAGGTACAAAAGACATAGCCACTAACCCATACGGCATAGATTTTTAGATCAAGGAGTTCCATCAGGTACGCCAGATGCCATCTGCATCTATACCAAGGTGTAGATATGAAAGTACTCCACTTCCAGATGGTGACCAAGACAGTTTGTTCCTTCTACATTCACCTGCAAGTGGTAAAATTTAGTCTCCTGGTTTTTTAGTAAGTGAAAAAGAGCAGGGAAATCCATGAATGGTAAGAACTTTACATTTGCCTTTAATTTAAGGCTTCAAAATGTACTTTACTCTTTAAAAACATTTTTAAAAATCCTGGGATAAAGAAAGTTGCTGTCTCAAATATCATATCATTAAGCATTAGCTGTGGTGTTATTTTAAACAAACTAAGATTTTGAATAAAAGTATTATTCTTCTAATGTCATATTCCCAAGGGTAATGAAAGTAATTACAAATCGTATCACACAAGGCTATGAACTTTACAGGGCCGTGTTTCCTTTGCCACATGAACCACACAGTATCTAAAAATTGTTGAATTCCACTTCCAAGGAATTCAGGTGTCATGCAGTTGATGCAGAACTTCTTTTATGACACTTTTATGCTCAACACTACTTAGATGACCTATTCCAAGGAACTACAAGAATTACATATCATCATTCCTAAATTTAAACAAACCAGCTTTGACGTATCAGTGCAAATGTAAGCAGATCAAAAATGAGTAATAAACATTCAACTCTTGTAATAAAGTGAAGTTTGAAGAAGTCGAAACATAGGAAAAAATCAAAAAAGGTTTTATTCAAAGTAACTGAAAAACTGTATAAAATCACCCACAGAACTGCACAGAAACAATCTTTCACTAATCTTCAGAAACATTTTTGGTATCTTTGATATCCTTGATCTTGTTCTTAAATCACAACTTAGTTGCTAAATCCATTTAATGTTCAGTACAATCACAGAAAATAGTGGCTTCGGCAAAGTATATTGCTTCTTAACGAGTAGTTTAACCCTTACTGCACCTTTCTTTGACAATATTTCAGTTCTTCTACATAGCATCTACAATAGCTGTATATAAAATTACAACTCTAAAAAAGCAATTAGAAATGCCACTTCATATACAACCATTTATTTCAGCTAAAATTTAGAAACTTTCCAAAAGCATTCCCTACCTGACTTTTAACACTTGTAAACAAAATCTTAATACACTTTTTCATAATACTACAAGACAAATTGAAAAATCATGTTTAGCCAGCATATATAACTAAATTTTTTGAACCTCTATGTATCCTGTGAATCAGCATGAAGTAGGTTAAAAGTTGCACACAATTATAAAGTTGCACTGAAGTGTTCACAGAACATTAAAATGCTAGGAAATTTTGGACTACAGTTCATATAGATATTAAAACATTCTTGTACTGCTCTCAAAAACTGACAAGTCTCAGTTTAAATTTCTGTTGTGAAACTTCCCAAGAGTTGGTGGAAAGTAAACTATGGCAACCACAATAAGGCTGGCTTACTGCTTACTGGCAACATATCACTAATATTTAATTGATTTACTTTGTAAAGAGAAGAAAAAGAGGGATATTGAAAAGAAAAAACTTCTTTTCAATGGAACAGTTTAAGAGAATATCTTTCTCGGGCTGAAAGCCAAAAAAGCTTTCTAGGCTTATTTCCTCTATATAATATAATGCAGTTAACTATAACCTTGTATTATAGTTACTGCTATTATCCTATTTTTGACATTTTGTTAAAAAACCCTACAATTCTTTACTCTTAGTAAATGTTCCTATATCTAAATTGGCCTTCACTGAAGTTCTGTCTTTTTTCTGACTAACCCTAACTCTGCGGGCACAAAAGTGATGAAAATTTTAAAAAACCCCTCCTATATACAACAGTACTACACAAAAAGGCATAAATATAGCAGTGAAAAACTTGTCTCAATACTCCATAAAGATTCAAGCTTCACTCTTACAAAAAATTTATCCCATTGCTTGTGATTAATTTGCTATCCCTAGTAACATATTTTATTGTATATTCATAACTTTAAAATACATCCAGGAAGTTACATTATTCCAAGGGAGTCAAGAAATATAAAATTTAATAATCCTAGATTATAAATGATCTCTAGCTCAGGCAACCAGGTTGTAGATTCATGATGATTCCCATGAGGAAGGGATATCCAGATTAAAGCCACTGCAGTAACTCTTACCCTGTTATCCTGACTCTTCTGTAGCAGTCAAAGAAGGAAATCCTTCACACTTACATACAGTGTTCAGTATATAAATGAAAGTAATTATGAAGAACAAAACATTTTTCCTCAGGAAATTTCCTGCATTCACCCAAATGGTGGAGGGAAATCTAAGTTGTTTTCATGTTCATCAGACACTGATCCTATAACTGTGGGTAAATCAGCTGGGCTTGAGTTAAAGCTGAATTTCTCATAGCAATGCTACCTCAAATACATTACAGAGAATTTGATTTTTTACTGAGGTAGTTTGCTGCATATGTGTCTTAACCTACAACTATCTATTCCATAAAAGGCTCAAGATATACAGTATTTGGCAGGTTAGTGTTTCTGGAAGAACTTCTCCATTGCATTTTTTTTTCTCTTCAGAAATGTGTAAAATTTCATATAAAATCAGCTTTCTTTTCTAATTGCTTTGTTGCATTTTATTTTTAGAGGCAAAGTGGAAAATGTCACAGCAAAAGAGCCTTGGAAATTTAAAGCTGAATTAGGGCACCGAAGGGACAAATTCAAACACTGAATTCTACTGAGTTGCACAAAGTGTGAAAGAAATTCCAGAATGCACTGTAATCTCAAACCAGGTAATTGTACAAATCAGTGAACCAGATCTAAGCATGCACAGTCCTAAAGGAGTGTATGGCTACTTGCACATCTCTCATGTTCATATACAATCATGACAATTGTATACGTAAGACTGAAGTGACCACACATATAATAGAAACCAGCTTTTGAGTTTACAGGTAGCTGCTGAAATCATTCTTCTGTATTCCATTGCGGAGGACCAAAACTGGAAAACAGTATACATTTTTCCACGTATTCTCTTAAGAATACTGCCCCTAAGGCTATGTCTGTGCTAGTACAGTAGAGGGGGCTATGGCAGTAGGCTTGGACACCGATGCACTATCATCCACATTTCTTATTTGTTAGCAGAGCCTCCAGTCTGGCTTTGGTCTGTGCCAACTAGCAACTTCCCTTGATATTTTCTGGGCAAGGTGCATCTGGATAGTGCAGGTCAGACAGGGACTGCTTCCAGCAAGTGGTATAGATGAGGCCTGTAGTGAGCTAAAGGTTATTAAACTAAAAGCCAACATCAGTTTTTTTCTGATTGTTTAGATACATCTGTATTGTGACACAATAAGGATATACAAGGGCAGTTCTTCACAGAATTTAAACACTTTAAGCACAGTGCTTCAAAAGAAACACCTATACCTTTAAAGATAGGCACATGGTAAAGCACTTTGGCAAGAAAAATACTGAGGTTTTAAGCAGTTCCACTACACAAATAAATAACAATAAAAAAGATATTAAAATAGATTGTCAAAGCAGATCCTTACTTTCTCAATTTGTGGACTAAAATTTGCTCATTCCCTAGATAGAGACTCAGATAAGAGCAAGTATTTAAAATGGCTTTGTGGAGGCACTTGCCGTCAAAGCCAGGACACAGATCCTGTTTTATTTAACAGCATAGACATAAATTCGTTAGCTTTGCATGAAGTACCTGCTTTGAATTTATATATAGACATCTCGTTTGCTTCTAAGTGGTTTGAAAATACTAATTTGTGGTAGCTGCACAATGCAATTTGGTACAAAGGCCTCGGAGTTTTTTCTACTGAAACTAGTTTCATTCACAGAAGCAACACTGTGCAGAAACACAAAGAGAGCTTCTGAGATCACTCAAGCCTAGGGTTTTGCTCCCTCACTAATAAATCCTGCCCTTCCAGTGTGCCTGTTGGCTTGGATTTGGTGCCGCACAGAATTGGTTATACTACTTGTGGCTCAGGTGATGCCTTCACTGCACTTGCTCACGAATCTCTGCAGTTTTGCTCCAACGGGAAATGTAAATAGTCCTCAGAGTCCTTCATCTACAGCTGAAGCTCATGGTCATGCTCAGTGTCACAAAGCACATACTGCATTAGGAAGATCAGCAGTGTGACTGGTTATTGGAATTCCTACACTTGATTTTATCCAAAGAAATACTAATGTTTGAGTTTCAATGAGGAAGAGAACAAAAACACATGGAATTTCATTATTCCTCATTACTTTCACTTAATAGATAAAAAGTTGAGTATGGTCCATGGGCCTTCTAATTGCAGGGCAGAAAGCTTGAAGTAAAATGACTTTGGGCCGTATGAACAGAGGAAAAGAAACTGAACCAAGAACAGAAAAGGCAAGAAAAATCTTGATGCAACCACATGGGCAGTAAAAGCAATTGCCCTTAGTTATTGTGTCATGGAATGCAAAGCTAAGGCTAATCCCCTTAACTTTCCTATGTGAAAGTGGAATCCAAAACTAATCCTTTTATAGTAACTATACCACATGAAATGGAGTGTTTAAACAAATCCCCTTAATCATCATGGCAAGAATCAGGGAGCTAAAGTCAATCCCCTTAGCTATCCTACATGAAGTAGGGAACCAAACCGATCTCCTTAGTTATGCTAGTGTTAATAATGAACTCTATCAGCCTTTTAAACTATTTTGATATAAAATTATTAGTAGTGTTCTTCTGACATACCATGACCCTACATAAGTATGCAGTAATATCTACAGTACAGTAAGTTGAACATTACTAGCCAAATTCTATAGTGTAAATTACATGTCTAATGCTCACCACTTTATGAATTACTAGTTGTAAGTACAATGCAAGAATATCTATGTATCAGTTAGCTGAGAGGCAAAACAAAATGTTTGAGTTCTTCCTTAAGAAAAAATAAGTAATTGGGAGTATTCCTCATAGCATGGAAAGCTGACAAAAAGTACTAACGGACATGCAGAGAAATCACTGAACAAGGTCATATTAAGCATATCATCACATAATTTAGCTTTTTTGTCTGCTACTTTAAACTTTGTTACTTTTTTTTAACTTACTCTGCAATATTCCCTGTTTTTTAACACTACTAGTCAATTCCAAAGAAACATTAATAGACTTCTTAAAATAACTGTTCCTAGTTGAATTCATACATATTTGTTCCATTTAGTGATCGTCTTGTTTGGGAGTCTCTACTGGTTTGGTTTTTTTCAACAGATCTGGTTGATAAGATCTTTTCTCAACATTAAGACACACAGAAGCAGGTTCACCTCCATCTTGTCTCAGTGTGTCCACTGAAAAACCTTTGGTTCGTTCTAAAAAAAAACCCACAAGCTCATCAAGCCTCTAAGAAATAGAAAATTGTATCTGTACCATGTTGCCAAGTGAGACCATACATTTCTGTTCATTTCAAGGTTATATGCTTGTCTTAATAAAACAAAACAAAAAGTCAGCTAGAACATCTGCATTCTTCGAATGTTGTTCTACATCTCAGCAGCACTTGTCATCTTTCAATTTATTTCTGCAAGTCACGTATTATGTTTTAAACTCTTAGGAAGGGATTCTTTTGATTAAATACAATAGAGGAGGATTATCCTCTTAAATTGAAAATATAGTTTAATTATTATTCATAAATGCCTGGATTTTCTTTCTATTTGGTTCTTCACATAATTGTGATTATTAAAAATAATTCCATTTCCTTATTAGCTGTCAATAAACATATCTACAAACTATCTATTTTCCACTTTTTGAAATAGCTTATTAGGATTCTGTGAAGAGCATCCAATTCTGCTATGACTGCTTATATAAATACATAATCCATGTGGTAAAGGCCTCTGTACTTGCATCCCTTTGCAGGGTACGCACATTAAATCATATGTGCAAATTATTGTGTAAAGTCTCTCTTCTTATATCTGAAGTTTTCAATTCTTTACATTTTGGACTAGCAATTGCGGCACACTTTAAATGTTAACTGTTCCTCAGAGAAGAGTTTTCAAGCTCAAGCATTGTACTAGAGATTTAGAGACAGACATCTACCGGCAGAGCGAGCTAAACAGAATTTCTTCAACTTCATGCTTTCAGTCCAGCAGGAGTAATTTTTTCAGTAGTCTAAGGCCTAGTTTTACTACTCCAATGTTTATAAGAGGGCCAGGATCTCATCTCAGCCCTGAGTTCATGGAAGACTTGTCTTAGAGACAGCAAATAGGATCACTTCAAAGCAGCAGGGAGAGGGTCAATAGGCAAGAAGTGAGCGCAGTCCAACACTACTCCACTAACTACTGCTTCTTAGCCGTCTTTTACCTAGTAACAGCCATATCCTGTAAGTCTACACGAGTAGAGAATTTAGCATGAATTCATGGACAAGGAAGGACATATCACTGAGGAATCTGGTAAAACGGAGACTTTTTGACAGAAGACAAATTACAGACAAAGGAAAAGAAACAGAGCAAGGAAAAGCAGGGAGAAAACTCTGTCTTGACCTACAAGGAAGAAAACCAAATGTATTAAGCCCTTGAGGACTGCAACTAACATTAAGATTGTAGATAATGTCAATATGGTAATGTAGAGGCTGCCTTGTCCCACACTTTCTCAATAAGAAATGGAAAAGTCTGTCTCAGCACCACATGGGAAAAAACTCTGGGAACTAGAGCAGTATTTTAATTGTGCCCCAAACTGTTCCTAATTGCTGTACTCAGATCCACTTGGTGAGAATTCCAGCGGCACAGAAAAACTATTCGTATACAATCTTTCCATCCTTACAACCGTTAAAACTGTTGGTACCCATGTGACATCTCATAATTTAAAGCATGATCAGAACATAAATTATTTACTGCAATTCGCAAAAGGGACTATGTGTGTGCTTAAGTATTTAAAAGAGGCTTAGACAATGCTTCAAGCTTCCAGATTTCTTGATGAATTGGTTACTTTTCTGTAACTTCAAAAATTCATTCAATATATTTAAACATCTCTAAAAGGTTCAAAAGTAAAGCTGGGGGGTGGGTTTTTTGTTTGGTTGGGGTTCTTTGTTGTTTAGTTGTTTGTTTGTTGTTTGCTTTTTTTTAACTTTCTGTTAATTCTAAGTAAAGGCTTCCAATATAAGGTCACGCTACTGTAAAACATTAAGAATAGATTAATTCTTTCATTTTCATTATACATAGAAGATCCGCTTTTAGAAAATAAATTATTCTTGTCACTAAAAATGATAAAAAGAAAGCAGCAGTTTGCCTAGAGTTTCCCTCAATTACTGAACGCAGCATATGAGTAAAACACGGTAACTGGTCCTTAGACAGTGAAGCATCTTTTGCTGCTGCCACTTTAACCTTTTTCTCTCGGAAAAAAAAAAAAAATCCAGAGAGATTGCTTTTCAGAATACCTTGATATTTATCAAGTACTTAGGCATTTATGAGACCATTTCCTAAGCACACAGGACTTCCAAGGGGTACTTCCCATGAGTTCAGTATAGTGATTCTTAGTCTCTAAAAATGCAGTGGTTCAGATAAAGAGATGTTTGGTATGCACCTGGTATTGTCATAAATACTGCTTTTCTTCCACTTCCTTTTAGTCCTTTCTTTTCCATGACTTTGCAATGAAGGCAATATGCAATTTGATGTTCTTTGTAACTCCATGTGTGTGCACAATGAATGCTGAATTATAACAGAATGATATTATATTTAATTGAGGATGGATCTGAGTGAGGTTTTTGAATTTCAGAGTATTTACCTGTTGGCAGAAACCATAAAGATTCTGTAATTCAACACTTCTGAAAATATACCCCACGGAATTTAAATGAATCACTTCTTCCCTCAACCTACTATGTTTCCTTCTCAAAATATGATTCTCTCTCTACAGAAAAAAGACAATAATGTGTTAATTTTCACCAAATTATACTTTTTTCTTACTGTCCTTTTTGGCAAGCCAAGATACTGTAAACTTCTGCATATAAGATATGAATGTGAAACCTACAAAGACTTAAAAGCTATTTTTCATGCACTGATGTGCAACCCTTGTATGATACTCTGATTTATTTTAACTTCCAACCAACATATTTTTGAAAAAACAGTACAGGATTTAGGATACATTTTGTGGGGCTGCACAACTCAAAAAGTTAAATGTTTACTGTGCTCTGCTACTTACAGTGTTTCTCATACCTGCAATGAGAAACATCACAAAAAATATAAATACCGCTACTGCCACTCTGTGCCCTCTTTTGCCCTATAATATATAACATACACTGAAAAGTAATCAATTTTCCTTGTGCATTATAACTAAAGGATATGTGTTACACAAGACAGATTAAAAATCAATATCCTAAGAAAATTAAGTAAATAGTTTACATTTGCTGTTTGGCAGTTCCTGGGCACTGAGTGCATGAACTGGTTCTAACCAAAGTATGAACAATGTTTTTTAAGGAATAGCACTTCTCTGCATCAAGGATTACAAGACTGCCTGCTTTGCATCCTTTTTCTTTATTGTGTTCCTGACGCTACTCAGAAGCGATTAAAAAAACCCAAACAAACAACAACCCCTCCCTCCCCCCAAAAAAACAACCAACCCAGAGTCCTTAATGGTCTTGAAAGCATACAGTCAAGCAAGAAAGCAAAGAGTATTTGGTGTGAGATGGGAGTCAGGGAAGTTTGATCTTGGGCAAGAAAGAGCCCAACTCACTAAGGGTCATAGCATTTCATTATTAAGTTGATACATTTGAATTTCAGCTATGTGGCTTCAACATGGATTTTACCCCCCTTGGTATGTTTTTTATTAAATATTTGCATAGTCACGGAGGATGAAATGGAGGTGACAAGCTCCTAGCTTGACATCCCAGTAAGAAGTAATCCTACTAGAAAACCAGTAAGAAAAATGCTTCTGCTTCGCAGATGGCCCATAGTTCCAGCTATATACAGGAAAATTCTGCCTTAACTAGGAATACATTGGTATACAACACCATCTAAATTAAACAGGAATGGAAAAATAATGCAAAAAGTATATGCAACATTATTATCATAAAGTTCAGACTACTACATAATACATTAAAAATACAACAAACTGCTTTTGGTTGAGCATTTTAGATACTACTTCTATTGCTTTACTATTACAGACTAGTATTTAAGTATATAGCTGTCCTGTACTGAAACATTCAAATATGTTCATAATCCTCCTTCATTATATCTGTTTTCCTACAAGTGGTGTTTTGGGTTTTTTTTTTAATTTACAGCAAATTATGCCTCATTGTTTAGGCTATGAATGCTTTAGATCTGTGACAGCACAGTGGCAAGCACAAATGGGCCCCAATGTGTTCGTAATACCCAAATAAGAACATGATGGTGTATTTTGCCAATAGCTATCCTCTGTGGAATCTGTAATTAGATGTTTCACAAAAAAGCAAATGAAAAATAATCAGGATTGTATGTACAAAAAAAAAAAAAAAAAAAAAAAAAAGATTGTATTAATAAAAAAAAAAAAAAAAAAAAAAGAGGATGACAAATAATATCTTTTCTTCACAGTGCCTGGCATATTTTGTGAATTTAAACATTTCAGATGGAACATGCTCTGGCAACCCTGCATTCATCCAATAGATACCCAAATTCCCAGTGTTTTCAGGTTACATATGCAGACAAATTAAGATTTTTGCCATTTAACAGGAAATACAGATGAAAACAAAACCTCAGGCATGCACCAAATTATTCAGACATTGGCAGTCCCAGGGATATACAGTTTCCAAGAAAACTTTTTATGTTCTAAGAGATGCTTCTAGAAGAAACATGGAAACTTGACTCCCATAGGCAGATCATCTGGGAGCAACAGCAATTCCTCTAGAAAAGCCTTCCTAGACATTTAACTAGATCTTGGATATACCTAATTGTTTAATCCCTGTAGATGGAAATTAATCTCAAAAAATATCCCTCAGCTTACCTTTTTCCTCATACATCATGTCTTGAGCATCCAAAAGGATTCTAAATGTGGCATTGCAGAACATGGTGTCTGATTATGTCCAAATTACAGCTCAAATACATGATTTCAAGTATTTTTCTTAATGTCAGCTCCGTAAATTTCCCATATTATGTGAAAATCTGATTAGCTTCCTTCTTTTTCCTTCATCCCTGTTAAATGCTCTGACAGCTAAATCCCTACCTTCTATTAAACTTGTTATTAAAACCACAGCCTCAGTGACACTTCTGACATCCTGCTGGTGAGCTTTCACAGATGTAACTACGTATCTCTATTGCAGTTGAACTGCTGCACAAGAGAGAAGAATTTAGACTTTTGCTTTTTTTTTTTTCCAAAAATGTCCTCAGTTCTTAGTTAAAACTTTGCTTCTTGCTACTTCTGCATGACTAAATGTAGTTTACAGTATTCAAGCACAGATTAGAGAGACTCATAAGTATTATCATATATCATATAGTCATACAGCACCATAAATACATATTAGCTATCAAAAATGAAACACAGAAGGATTTTTCTAATCAAACTTTTCAAAGATAACTTGTTTGGTAAATATTTAGAACACAAAAGTCACAGAGGACGATATAAATATTTTGTTCAGGAACACTCACTGGAGGATGATGTATATTTACATATCTAGGAGTGACAATACCACTTTTACCTAACGGATAGATTACTACAGTGGTATAAAACTGCAGTTCTAGAAGACAATTATGAGTCACAGTAAGAATCAACCGAACATGAGTTCCCAATATGGTTACTGTAGTGAGAAGGCCTAGTGGGAACTCTTTGATGATTAAACAGGAGAATAATAAAGTGGCACGATGATTAGTAACTGTAAAAAATCATTAAATTGATTGTAAATACTACATACTTGTGTCCATATTTTCAAAAAAGAAGAGTACCAAAATGATTTGAATTTTGAAGAAGTAGAAGGAGGAGCAATGAAGGACTTCATCAATTTAAATACAGTATGAGGCTGAGAAGGAAGAATCTGACAGTAGGAATCCTTTTTTTAAGCAGTGATCTAATTAATTAATGGAACAAATTAGCAAGGGAAATTATGATATCTTTTAAAAAGATATACTTCAGAGAAATACTTGTTACTGAGTAAATGCAATGGCGAGGCTTGAAAGCTTACAGCCTCTGATATAAGGGCAATCTGATGAATTGTTCGTTCTGGTCATAAAGAATTTAAATATCTATTGAGTTCTAATAGTTACAGCATTAAAAGTGAAGATTAGAAGTGCTGATGATATTGTAATTCACACTGCTACATGAAATGTTCAAATCACAGTCATCCGTAAAATCAATGCATGTATAGCCATGTGGATTTGCAAATTTATATGTTTACAAATACACATAACTTATCTGGTTTCTATCTCATAGACAAATCCAAATGGCGGGGAAGTACAGTTATGAGAATTTGCATTTCTTTCACACTCTAATCTGCCCTATTTATTTGTTGTTATCTTTTGTAAAACATAGTTCTCTGATTGTAGATAACAAGATAATATGAAATGCAGAACTAAATTGTGGACAGCGAGTATCACCACATCTACCACACAGTCACTATCTTTTTCTTGTGATGCCGTACTGCTACCTAAGCGTGTTTAACGCATTACCCTCACTTTCTGTTTGTGTATTAGTGATTGCACTATGCACATCTTAGTCTTGTGTCTCAGATACTTGATTATTATGTTTTACTTGCTTATCTTGCTATCTTTTACTACTTTAACATTACTTGCTCTGTTCTTATTAATCATTTCCCCACCTTATATTCCTTCTTACTGTATTTTGCATGCTGTGTCTGAAGCCGAACCTGATATTTGCATTATCATTTCACAGAATACAGTCATACTGCCTTTCTTTCTTTGTTCTTTTCTTGAAGCCAACTTTCTTAGCTAACTTTTTACACTGTTTTCTACTCTACTCATCCAATGACTTTGTATTGGAGATAGCTACTTTTTTTGCTAATTGCTTTGTTTATTGATAGTTTTAATAACGAAATGGGCCTAAGCTGCTCTCTCTTTCTTTAAAAGTGGTTTTATGTGACTTCAAAGGAAATTAGGAGAATTGTAAAAAATAAATCAATTTAAGAAAATTAATAGTTAAAAATCTTAAGTATTGTATAAGAATGTTCCAAGACATATTGTCCCAATCACCTTCAGACATATCACTTAAAAATGAAGGTGAAGATGGATGCAGCTACAGTGAAAGAAATGTTTGCAGGCTGGCACTGGAAAGCCTCAGTATCATCTGTGATTACAAGGTAAAAAAGATTAGTAAGTGAATACTGGTGACAAACAGTACTAAGCCATTCAAAAATGTGTTACCATAAAGTACAGAAATGTCTTCTGTAATTAGCTAAGAAGGAGCTAAAAGGTGAATTGCTGACTGATGCACATACTGGAAAAACAGTTATTTTAACAGAGAGAGTAGGGGGGGAAAAATGGTACTTTGACAAATTCAGTCTCAACAGATTCATAACAGAAAAAGCTGTATATTAGTGAGAGTTATGACAAATGTTAAAAGATCCCCCAAAGAAATAAGATATTTAAAGCAGAATTACTTATGTGAATAAATCAATAGGAAAATTACCAATTGACAAGGAAGCTGTTCAAATAACTGCAAGAACTTGGATTAAAATAGTTTCATCACTCACACAGCTGTCAAATAATTTAGAGGACTTCTGGTAGGCTCTTTACTGCTGAGGCTATACATTTTGCCTACAACGACAAGTCAAGGTAGCTTGTACAAGCCCCTTCCACATGTAAATAATTCCTCACAGCCTTGTGTTATGAGTCACCTTGCCCTTCTATTACACTAATTTTAAAATGTTTCTGGAGTTTATGAAGTGGCTACACACAAGTTAAAATTCAGATTAATGTTAGAAGCACAATATTTTTTCCGTAGTAAATTTCTTCTTCAAATAAAAACACTTTATTCCAAATTAACAGGTGCAAAGTAGATTCAGTTTGTGCAAAATACAGCATTATTAGAGCTAAGTAGGAGTACTTATGGTAGAAGTTTATCAGGAATACACAGGCCCTTATGGCAATAGTCTCCAAAGTTTGTTCACAAAATTGCATGACATTGCCTAATGCAATGGGAAATAAATAATAATTTTTTTAAAAAATTACATTGAAAACAGAAGGAAAAAACCCAACAACTGGAGTTGCCCAAGGTACATTATCTTATTGGTATCAGTGCTAATGGGTAAATAAAGGTTGCGGACCACTGTATTTCGGTTAGGCTTTCAGGTTTTTTCCTTTCCTTCCGAATTTTCAAAACCTTTTAAACCACTTAAACAGTGTTTAATCTCCTAGAAAAAAAATTGCCCTTCTAACAGTCACAGCACCACAGGCTGTAGTGAGAAAACCTGAGAAAAATAATCCTGTCCCCAAGGTCAGCGAACTGACTTCAGCGGGAAGCCTGAGCATGAGCTTGACTGGCCTGCCTACTAGCTCGCATTCACATCCTCGTTTGAAACCTATGAGGGGGTTCCTTCCCATTTTTGTGCCAATCAAAAAAAAACCCTTATTCTGCATTTTCAAGGTTATGGAGTGACAGTTTGTTGAGTAAATATCTACTTTCATTGCCTAGCACATGCTTTTTCATAAATCAATCGGTCATTTTGAACTATAGCCCAAAGAACAGAGGAAGTATCAGATGTGTCCATTATTAAAGCAGAAATTTTAGACAGCCCATCACTGAGAAGCTAAACTGGAACTCAATCAACAAAAGCTGATTCTATTGACCTCAATGATATTAATGTTTTGTGCTGCATTTTTGTAGCTCTAAGCACTTACTTTACTACCTGCTCAAAATACAAGGGAAAAATCTGACAAACAAATAAAGAAAACACATTTGTAGGAAAAACTATTGTATTCTCATGCTTCAGGAAGGCTGTACAAATAACTGGGAAGATAATGAAAAAATAAAATCACATATTATATTAGCAAGGAATGGATAACACAGTTGTGCATGACTCATCTTTGCAGCTAAATGATGGGATTGCATACAAATGCCACATACAAAACTACTGTGTTGTATCTTTACTTGCTTGGCTAGGTACCTCTAGAGGTTACCAGTTGCTGAAAGATTGCAAACATTACATTATGAATCTACTATAAATAAAAAGTCTAGGAGGTGAAGGTGAAGGTTCTGCAAATTCCAAAAGAATGCCTCTTTATTTGTTCTCCTACCTCACCCTAGCCTGTTAGTTTAAAATCTCTGAGGCATATTCAATATTACCCAAATCCCAAGCATTAATATTTCAGTTGCTATTTAATGGAAACATTCTTTGTGACTGAGTATGCCAGTAAATTAATGACTTCTGTTAATTTCAGTCTCAAGAAAACCTATCATCTCATCCTCCTAACCTTAAAAATGTTTTTCAGAGCAGCAACCACATGTCAATGACATTTTTCTTACACACGTAAACACCATATACATATGTATTCTTGGGGAAAAAAAAAAGTTGGATTAAAGTAACATGAAAGATTTACACAGTATCTGAACAAAAAATTCTATCAAAACATAAGCAAACCAAAACCTCTAACTCTTCTCCAGGAACAGGGAAAATGCTGATGTGCCCATCGTGGGACAAAATAGGTTATTTCTGCAGTGATAATCTCAATCACAACAATAATTATGCCATATTCTGAATTATATTAGGACAGATAAATAGCTCAGATTAGATGGCACCATGCACATAAAACAAAACCTCTGATGTTTGTGCAAGATTTAGAAAGGCAACAATTTTACTGTTCTTTACTAAATCAGTAAGTATAATAGGAGTTATTAGCTGACCCTAAAAGCACTATTTTGCCTCAAGTAATAAAAGGCCAATGTTCATGCTAATTGTTTCAGAGATTGCATACAAAAGTGACACAAAGAAGCATACAAATGTCACATTCTTTTACTTAGAGGAGTACTTGTAAGCTCAATTTTCTTCTTACCTTTGTGTAATGTAGAGGATCCCAGAATAACTTAAATAGAAACAATTTAGATATACCTTCCAGTTCAGTTTTTAACTTCAGTGTCTTTAATATTTTATAAGCCAAAGTAATGTAACTTCTCATATTTTAATAGGTTTATGCAATTTTTCAGTACGATCAAATAGCTAAACCAAAATCTACATTTAGTATCTTTTAATGAAGTTTGTCAGAATGACACTAACTCTGAAAAAACAGCAAATGTCAACTTTAATCAGCAGTTCTGCATAACTCTCAGTTAGTGAGAGAAATAACTCTCATTTCTTAGAAGTCATTTGTCTCCAGTATTTATTTGGGTTTTTTGTTTGTTCCTTCTTTCTGCACCGTTTCAGAGGTGCAGCATTGCCACTAGGTCCTACTGCTCACAGCAGCCTTTCCTGGAATGTTGACCTAAGGCATTTTCCTTCATTCCACTGTGAGAAATGGAGGAACTTGTTCGACGGCATATCCAGTCATCTCCTGCTGTATGTGACCAATATCTCACAGTCTCTTTCTTCAATGGATCAAGCATCTCCAAATCATGTATTCTCACCTGTACAACTTCCCAGAAACTTTGTTCAAAAATTTCTTTGTTGCAGTACACATGAATCTTTATCCCAATTATAACTCAGATTAATTCATCAACAGTTTGGACATCTTTTCTTCATGAGTTAACAGTACACACACACTTCTCTTAACTACCTCTCCATACTGAATTTATTCAGTTCCTCTCACAGTTTTCATTCTAGCCTCTTCTGCCTATTTTATGCCCCTGGAAGCCTTATTCTGTATGTTTTCCTCATGCTACCAACTGCTTTTCTCTCACATATTTACCCTAGCTACTTTAAAAAAAAAAAAATTTAAAAATTGTACTTATTTGGGAAATTCTCTTATAATTGAATCCCAAGTACTAACTCAAACGTAAACTTCTTTTATTCCAGTAATTGCTGCCAATTCTTAAAGCACAGCAAGGGTCCTAAGACATCTGAAACCCTCAATATGCTGCAAAACTAATGTTAAGAGAATGTATGACCAACCAAAATAGATATATTGTAATAGCTATGTTTTAAATCAACTTTGAATGCAGGTTTTTTTGTGCTTCTATATTGTGGTTATTGTTACTGGAGTAACTAAAGCTTTTAAGAATTTACAGAATAACTGAAATTATGTCTTGTGTGCTTTCCAAATACCAGACTCCCTGTTCAATTCAACGGAGCTCATCACAAAGCTAGAGTAAAAAATTCCCCGCTGTATTTTCTCATAATGGTATATGACAGTATCTGTTTTTTGCTAAAGCAAAAATTCCTCGCTGTATTTTCTCATCATAGTGTATGACAGTATTTGCTTTGTCTAGGATTTCTGAAGGAAATAAAACTTTCAGAATTATAACTCAGATTGCATGAGACTGCATACAAAATGTAAAACACAGAAGTATCTGTAACAGACTGAAATTATGTCTAGGAATACAAAGAACTAGAAAACTCTGAAAAAGAGTAATCCATGAAGTTGAAAATAGGATGAGATTAAGAAATGTCACATTGCTTGAAATCCCTGAGGGCAGAGATACAGAAGGCATTTTATAAAAATGGATTATTAAGGTGCTGAGGATAGACAATTTCTACTTCCTTCTGGAACAGATCACAAGAAATAAAATAACTAAAAATGAAACCAGATTTTTCACTCAGAAAAACAGTATTTTCTGAGCTCATTTCAGAGAAGCAAGTAATTACATGCCTTATACACAAGAATTAAGAGATAATGCCAGTAAATATAAAAATAAGAGATATACAATATGGACAGTGCATCAGAACTAGAAGCTGATACAATAGGTGTTAAATGCTCCAGTATACTGTATCTTAATTAAAAAGTTAAAACTACAAATGCCTCTGATATTCTATTCTGTTATGGTGGCTGGAAAGAGAAGATGGGTTTGGGAAGTGTAGCCACTTGAACTTCAGAGTGAAAACACTCCTCTTCCCCACACTCTCCTGACCACACCATCTCCAAGTATACCAAACACCTCTAAGACTCTGGGTCCTGTACGCAATGTCAAGTGCCTCCTGGCAATCTGTACTAACATTACAATATGTTAAATTGGAATAGCGAACTTTGATCTAGAAAGATCAGTGCAGGAAAAAACCCAAAACTATTTAAATATTTTCTCTGATTAAACTGGTTTAATGACATTAACATATTTATAATGTTCTGATTTAGCTAACCTGATACCATTTTACCAGATGCTAAAGTCTATATTAATCCTCACTTATATCATTAAAGTTTTGTGTCAAGTTATAAAATCAAAATTGATTTTTCCTTTTATTTCACAAAAAACGTAGTCATAACACATTCCTCCAGCGTAGGAATTTTTAATATGGAACTTTATGATGCGTAACAGTTGCAATCAGATTTAAAGGTACATTCTTAACACTCAGAAAAGCAAGAGAAGGGCATAATAATATGTACTCATGTCATTCTCGCATCTGTTATTCCTACTTACAAAGCAGGCTGCTCCAGTCCCGAGAACAACTAAAATCTTTCTGACAAGTCTATATTGCAAGAATACCCACCCAGGTATAATAGTCATTCACTTACACAGCGGCAGAATGCCAAAATCAAGACAATAAAACCAAAATGGTGAGTGACTTACCCCATTTAAAGGAAACGTTTTCCATCCTAGTTCTCCAAGGGCAGCTGTAGTATCAAGTAACACAACTGAAAATGGAAAAAGAAATGGTATGTTTGCAATGTTGCTTGGATTAGACATATACAACATAGTAAAGTATTAAACTGCTATGAATTGAACTAGCCATATTACCCAGGTACATCTGCTTAAAGCTATTAAAGCAATTAAAATGTTTGAGTATGAATAAAAACAGAATCTAAACATTTAGGCTTTCATGGCTTACGTTTCCTTATCAAATGTTTCAGAAGACACAACTCCTACAAAACATAAATCTTTTGCAGAAATCATTGCCAAATCACAATACACTACCAATGCTTAGTCTTTAACAGGTGCCTGAATAAGCATGCACATTTCTGCAATCCCTTGCCTGGAAATCTAGGAAGCCTGCACTCGGACTTCAGTGTTAAAACTAATAAAATAAAGAGAAACAGAGTTTCAAAAATAAGATTTTTTTTTTTTAAATCCCAGAAATAAAGCTATACAGTATACAAACTGCATAATTCAGAAAGACTAACAATTTTAGAGTTGTTATTTTAGCTGGAATATCACAGTGCTGAAAGCTGTTACATGTATTTTGCATCATTTCTGCCATATTTGTTTTAGTTTTTTAATCTATGACATGACATGCAATATTGTACTTGTATATTACAAAATGTTTCTGCATTATTTAAATATGTTAAATTACATTAGCTTCATTTTTAAAAGTTACACAGAACACAGCTCATAGTGATAAGGAAGCTGACTGTAAACTAAACATTGACTACATAAAACATTGTACCTACATGTACTACCGCCCTCTAATGGAATTGCTTAATCTGACCCTCTAATTTAAAGAAATGTAAATTAGGACTTAAACATATAATTAAGCATTCTATAGGGCAGTTTAGTTTAATTACCCAGTTAGTGTGTTTTGAATGCTAAGTTCCTCCTTACAGCCCACAAATTTCAGTTCTTCTTAGGGTGGTTAAATGATGGAGAAAAATGAAGCTATTAGTTTGGAACATGACACCACTTTCCATATACTTGGGGGTTTTCTGCTGTTGCACACTATCTTCTACCTCTTATCTGTCCAAACAATCAATGTACAGCTATCTATAATGCGTTTCTATAAAGCAGTACAGCAGCAGCAGCAGGAGTCAGGTCATATTTTTTTGCCTTATGGAAAAAGTACACTGGCACGGAAACTGTGTGAACTTGCCAGCTTGTTAGAGGAAACTTGACTTAGGACCTTCCTTTGTCTTTTGTATCAGTGGCAATTAGAGTTCCTCTATATTTGAATGTATGTTGACTTTTAACCTGAAACTGAAATAGTCTTATCAGCAATTGTACAGTCAGGTAACAAGCTCAACATTAACCAAATAAAAATTTAATGATTTATTTGAAGAAACTAATGACATTTTTAAAAAGGATATTCAACAAAGGGTGGTATTCTGCTCTCCACTTCTTCACCAGTTTATGAAGCTTTGTGAATAACTTGAAGATATATTAAACTTTTACAAGCCTTATTTTACTTCCAAAAAATGGAATCACTGTCTGCAGTGAGACTATTGCTGCCTTCTGCTTACTTACAAAGCTGTGATTTACAGCTGTCATAGTATTTTCTATTTGCATAGAAAATAGGCTACCATACTCTTGCTGAAGAGTCAGAAAAGAGTCTTCCCATTTGGCCTGTGATGCAGCAGTTTCCTATGTAAAGTTATAATGTAATGGGGAACTGTAACCTCCAAAAAATTAAGCCACTGGGTTTAGACATTTCCTTTTCATAGAGAAGACCAGATGCTCAGCTGGCTTCTCAGACTATCTCAGTTCATCTCAGGAGTTTGTTTTCTTCTGTCCATCACTCCTCCTCTCCTCTCTCCATGCAGAAAACATGGACTATTTGTAAATAGACTTGGTTTTCAGCTGAGGTTATATCTTGATACTTGTCAAGTGCTGTTCTGATTATATTTTAATTCTTTAATACAGAATTAAATAAATAATAAAATGAAAACCACTATATATTACTGCTAAACCTATGGATCCACAGGCAGAAATTAACTGTTTCTACAAACAGTGTTGGTGCTTGAAGTGCCATTTCAGTTTTACAATTTTTGTGGTAGCAGGACCATGATTTAATAAACTTCATCCAGTTATTCAGAACTAATACTTCCAAGGAACAAGACCCAAAATACAGGAAGGAAAACTAATTCATTTCCTCAGTGGAGCCTGAATTAATTAATTCTTTGCCCAAATTAATCAAATACTACTTGAAAGCTCAAAGCTATACATTAAAAAAATTAATAACTAGAGTAAATTCATCACTGAAATATGCTAAGTTTAAATTTAGTTGAACCATGATCTAATAACATTTGTATACATTTAGCAAGTGATCCCCATCAAATAACTGAGTTTTGTTAAAATACAATTTTTGATATATTTTACATATCAAGCATCTTGTATGCTCACCTATATCCACCAAATCTGTTAGAACCTCAAACTGGAGAATTCAAACAACCAAACAACTACTAACCAGAATTAGAATGCTATCACCTTCAGAGTCAAAAATGAAAATCATAAAAATTAAAAAAACTCTCTTTCCAACAGTACTTATATTAACAGACATAAAATAATTACAAATCAAAAATGTGCAAATACTGGCAGATCAAGTAAACATTACGTTTACGGCAAAGAAATACAAACCCTAGTAACCCAGTGAAATCAACAGAGCCCGTTATACAAATGAGGACATGGATAAAGTAATAAAATCCTCACACACTTCAGTGATTTGGAGATATCTACATGATAGACTTCAGTGTGGGACAGAGATACCCAAGCTATCTTTAAATGAGGTAATTAAGCAGCAGTCTGGCCCCAGAAGCACAGACCTGATGGTAGACAAATCTGCACTGCCAAGAAGCTTCCACCTCACAGCTCCTTGGCAGAAAATTCACTCTACCAAAAAAATCCAGACTAAGAGGAATGCCCACATGTATACATCTGAATTACATACAGGAATGAACGCTTCTCTGACTACAGAAAGTTTCTAATGAACTGGAAATTCACATGCAAAGGGACTAAAAAGAGATGGTGGATACCACACATATGATGCTTAAAACGAGATAAAATTCCCTCAAAAGTTAATGGAACCAGGAACCTTTATTTAGTGACTGTTGTCTTAATGTTTACTTATTTATACTCCTTTGTATGCCATAAAAAGTCCCATTTCTCTTAAATGAAACTTCATCCAAAGTGGCCATTATGGACAAACCATTAACTGCCAGGAGAAGCAAAAGTGTGCGTCTGAAACTACTGCAGTTAATATTTTTGAAAAAAGCTATAAATAAATTGGTTGCAACTAGAGCAATGTTATTGACATTTCTGACATCCAACTTCCTCTTGTAGTAGCCAGGTTTTTGAGGTGACGTAGAGCGTTAAACTTGCAGCGTGAATAAGAGTGACAGAGTGTAGGTCTGCCATTACAAAGTCATGTCACGATACAAAATTAACTCAAAGATTCTTTAAAAAAATCTTTTTGGATAAAAAGATCTTAGATTTAGCACTTGCATGTCCTTTCTTAGTTAACCAAGCTGGGGATACTGTCACTTGCCGAACAATAATATACAAACTTAAACATACAGCTGTAAACCTATTGTTTTAGTTAATTGCACAGTTCATATTTAGAATTTAAAAGCATTTAACTTTGTTTTCCAGTACATACTTTAATAGATACTACATGATTTTAACTCATTATGCCACATTAAGCTCCAGTTTCCTTTTTTTTGGACATATCTTACACTGCTATTATTAGACTTTACAAATGAAATTAATCTTTTCAGAGGTTTTGCCCATTCCCGAAGGAACTGTTTTATTTAAAATTATGATGAGCAGAGCTCCGAGGGCTGACAGTGTAGAATTTTAATTCTAATTCCAAAATACCGTTCTGAACATGAACTCTACAATCTTGTCTGTAAAACCAAGGAAAAAGCCTTCCAAACATTTCTTTCACCAGTTTCTTTTCTCTTCTTCTTTCTTTACATATCTCCAGACAGTCTGACCTAACACTTTTAAATTAATAAAGGATTTCAGCCAACTTACTTCATGGAATCATAGTCCAACAACTGAATAGGCCATCAGATCACCCAGCTTAACCTCTCTCATTGTGGACTAATACATTTCACTGTTACCACTATAGTGGGTAAGCCAAAGATTTGCCAGAAAAATAGAATGACAGACATTAATTTCTTAAGACAACACTAGTAACTCAGGGAGCTGCAGAAAAATACCAGTGCAGAAAAACCCCAAGAAAAAATGCCAAGACTCAGCAGAAGACAACTTGTCAAGACGCAGACCAGCTCACTCCAACACGTGCCACGCGGCTGACAACTGCTGGGCCAGCAGAGACTCGCCAGGCGCCTGCGCAGGAGTGGGGAGCATTTGCTGCTCAGCCTGGCAGCACATTCGCCCTGTTTGTCCACTCCGTGGCTTTGCCCACGAACACACGGCACAAACTCGGGAGCTACTCAGGATGTCCTGTGTGCAGAATCTCTCCGCTGCACTGGGTAAAAGATGCCCTAAAGACGGAAGATTTCAGCAACTTCCAGAAGGGTAAGCAGACATTACAGGTGATACCCAGAAACAGGCAAAACTGGCACAATATTTTTTCTTTCTCTGAGAACCTACTTATTGACTGCAATCAATTTATATTTATAAGATAAACACACTTCTGAGCTTCTTAAGTCTCTCACTTCCAGTCCCCAAGAGAGTTGTTGCTCTCTTCTGAAGTGTCTGCACATTTTTTCAGGCTTTACTGTCTATTTCATTTTTAAAAATAGGATCACCTGCAGTATTCTGAAATCATTCCTTGTAACAATATACATTAAGATAAAGAATCTTGCCTATTTTTATATCCTGTTTATACATCCAAGGTCACATTAGCCTATTTTTTACTGCAGCACTATTAGTCTATCAATAGTTATTAGTCTATCAATATCACTATCCTTTACCGAAGGACTCCTTTTCATCATTATTTTTCAGTTTTGGTTGCATTTTCATTCTTGGATGTACAAAGATCCATTTGTTTATATTAAAACAAGTTTTACTTTTAAGGGCTGACCTTTACTAAGTGATAACGGCTGTTTGCTGTCTGCACATCGTCTTTATTTATTTACTAACTACTCTTTTTGTCAGCTATTGATTTTATATTTATTTCCCTGTTACTAATGAAAAATGTTGGCCAGTTAGAATTTTGAATAGTGTATAAGGAATATGTGAAATTCTGTGATTTAACAGTCACTGAAAACTACTTTAAGGTTTCTTAGAGCTCAGTTTTTTAAAATCCATTTACTAAAAAATTTGGTAACCTTTTTACTGTCAGAACAGTTGTGGTATTTTGTCATACTTTACAAAATCTAA
This sequence comes from Aramus guarauna, assembly GCA_013400195.1. Classification (NCBI taxonomy): domain Eukaryota; kingdom Metazoa; phylum Chordata; class Aves; order Gruiformes; family Aramidae; genus Aramus; species Aramus guarauna. The sequence goes on along the minus strand of VXBL01000377.1, from coordinate 283,586 downwards.
ACATATTACCTCTGTGGCTTTTCTGCTTAAGGAAGACAACTAAGAGGGAGATATGCAATATGCAAGTTATCTTTGGCAATTAACATGTAATCAACTGGGAAAAAATTATTCAAATGCTTGGATTTTTCTGACCAGGCCTGTTTTCCATAAAACAAATGAAACTGGCATTCATTACATATGTATCAATTGAATCCTCTTCCAGCATTTCCATTATTTTGCATGCAACAGCTATCCGGTTTAGGCAAGATTAACAAGCTGCAGTAATAAGGGATGAGGACCACCTGTCTAGATAGTAATTCTGCTGGGAAAGTATATAGGAGTCATAGCAAATCATATAGTAAACAAATATCGGCAACGCTGTTTGACTGAGATAAACAGGATTATAGCCAGTAAAATATATAGAGTAATCCTTCCCCTCTCTTCAGCATTTGTAAGCCTTTAGCGGCAGTGCTGTGTCTGGTTTTCAGTGCCTTACTTCAAAAAATACCTGGATCAGTTGCAAAGACACCACAGGAGAGCAACAGGAATGACGAGATCTCTAGAAAGGCTGTGCTCTGGAAGGTCCGAGTGCACCGGAGTCATTTACCTTGGAGGTTACATTAGAAGAACTATCCACTAATAATCTTCTAGTGTGTAAAAGGCTGTGTAAGGCAGAAGAGAATAATCTGTTCTCTATGTTAATGGCAAAAAAAAGGAGGAAGGGATTTAAATTACAGTAAAAAGAGTTTTATGTTAGACTTCAGGAAAATCCTTACTACTCCTGCAGTTGTAGAAAAGAGGGATAGTTGTGACTAATTGGGAAGCTGGGGAATCTCCACTATAGGCTTTTCAGACACCTTAAACACTGTCAGACCTGGTTTCTACAGAATCTCATGTTGCCTTGGGGAGGGGGGGAAGCTAAATGACTTCTCGAATACTCTCCAATGCTGTGATTTTTGTAAAAATCTAGTTACCTGGTTAATGGTGCTTCCCTTTTCTTTTCAAACCAGTACTCTAACACCTACGCTCTTCCAATATTCTTGAATTCCCTGAGTCCCCAAACTCATTAAATTTACCATCAGTAGCCCAGAGATCTCCTCAGCCAATTCTTTCAGGACTCCTGGAAGAGAACTATTTATGCCAGATGGAGAGTATTTCATATTCTTCATGTTATGTGAATAAATTACTAATTTCTAATTTTCTCAATTCTGAACACCTTATTTTCTGCATCTAAAATTAGCTCAATGCCATTCACACAAACATTTTTATTCCTAATACAATAGAGAAATTCCCATTATCCGGAGTGTTGTGAGACTTGGGCTTTTACCTAACACACTTAGCTTCTATTTTCAATTTTCTACACTTCATATTTTCTAATATGTATTGATTTACACATGTATCCTCTCTTTTCCATTAATTATTAGAACTGTTTACATTTCTAGTTTCTGCTTTCATGTTACTTTTAATGTAGGTTGAGCTGTTATCCAAAACTGGCCTTTTTTTAATTGATCAATGATTTCTCAATCAAGAATTTTAAAAAGGAATTTCCACTTTCACCTTCTTCATTTTCACTTTTGTGCACTCACACAAACACATGATTAGAATTCTCTAATGAATGAGAACTGGAAAGAATGATTTTTCACATACAAAACCCAACATCTCATTCCTGATAAATTCACCTTCTCAGTCCTAAGAAGTTTGCAACATTAGTAGACGTGGTGCAATATTTTTAATGTTGAATAACTGCCTGACTTGGTGGTGTTTTACTCGTAGTTACAGAAGGTCTCCAGTGAGCATCTTCAAAAACTCATTCCCCCACAGCACCATTTTTCTTTCCATACATTGCATACAGATGCTTAAGGAACAACTTACCCTATTTTCTAATTTGATTCAGTTATCTGTTTCAGTCTCGCTGTTCCCTACTACTACCTGGATAGATATAATTTCAAATCCTGTGGCTCTGAGCTAACATGATTGAAACAAATAATGGTTCTTTTGCATAAAATGCCACTACCCACCTTTTTATTCAACCTTTTTTCCTAGAGAACCTTATTACCTATTTCTTAGCAAGATCCTTTTCTAAATGAAATTAAAATTTATGCTCTTTGCTATACCATTTTATGCTTTCCTACACTTTCATAGTGGTTCTGCTACTCCAGAGCCAATATAATTATCCTTTCTGTACCCTACGTGCAAACATGTATGTTCTCCTGAGAGCAGAAGGCTGCTGTAATCCTGCTGCTCCATCTCTCACTGGAATATAAGCCAACATTTTCATACCAAAAGCTTCACTTTTACATTATCCTTTTTCACATTGCCTTTCTTCCATTTTCACTTGAAAAATCAACATTAATCCCTTTATTCTCATGTTGCATTGTTATTAGCACTGCCAACCATTGCAGACCCCTCAGTTACATCAGAGTAACCTCATGGGATTAAATGTTAAATACAAAAGGCGAGATGAAGCTCTGATTTATTGTCTTCTTGTGCTTTTTTTGGTGGAGACTTCACTGACTTTGGATTATGGAATGCATATTTTTATGCGCCTGTACCATGTAAATAAGCAAGATAAGTAAACCAGATGCTCTGCTCTTGCTACCTAAAATCATAAGATACCACACTGAGAGATTTAATTTATGCAATTTTTTAAAATGAAAGAATTATTCTTGTACCTACTGAGATAACTGATGGAGGCGGAGGCAATTGATTCCAGCTGTATCTTCAGTACCATTATTCCATGTACTGTCAAACCCCTGAAGCTAGTGAAATGGAAGTAGCAACTAATGGAACCTCAGAATGATACGGTATTTCATTTGAACAATTAAGTGGATAAGACATATTGAAGACCAAAGCTGATTATTATACTCATTACATATCACTTTTGCAAGCTTATGTGTTCCTTTCTGTTTGCAACTCATTTGACAAATACTTATTTTTTTTCAAGTCCACATACTTTTCAGCATTCAGAGTTTATGAAGGTAGAAGGAAGAAATAAGCCACTTGCTTCACAAACCATTCAGATTTTTATATTCATTATTAGTGCTATGTAATTGATCCCCGATTGTACCATCACATTAGTTTAGAAGAACAAGTCATGAACATCATACATGATTATATCTGTGGTAAGGGGAGTTATGTGAACATCCACTCAACTTACATTTGCATGAACAGAAATGCAGTTTTAAAATTATTTCCAAATAACAAGGCATGTAAGCCATGGTAGGATGAAAAAATACTCAGATTGTAAACAAATAATCTAATGTGTGTTTCCGCACCTCCAATGTCTCTATAAAGAAAGTTAAATCTGAATTAATTCAGCAATAGTTGACACTCAAAATTCTACAAATAGGCCTAATTAATTTTATGACTTCTACAGCCCCAAGGGATTAAGGTATTTGTCTTTTACCAGCATCTTCTAAGACTTTGTAAATGGACTACTTCACATCTAAATCTTCCTTATGTAGAAATGACTGTTGAAATTATCACTGTAAATTTTGACAGATGTCGTAAAAGTCTGCCCTTCTGGAGAAAGCCCTTGGCTTTCATATTCAGGCAACAATAGAAAATAGTCCTTACCTATTATTTCAACAACAGAAAGACCATAATTAGAAAATATAGTCATCTAGTTGCATATTACATTTACTGTGGCTTATTTTTAGTATTTTAACACCTACCTTTCTGAAAGCAAGACAGTGGATTTTAAAAAAGTGACAAGTCTGTGGCTACAGGCTGTCAAGCTTTAAATTAACTTTAGGCTTTAAAGTATCCAACCACAAACATTTCTTATTTTAACAAGAGCATTTTTACTTCCTTCCCTATGCCACTTTATTGTAAAATATGCAATTGTAGTACTTTAAACACTTGTCAAAATGCTCTGATAAGCAATTTTTATAATTTACAATTTATAACAGTTCATATCCCACTGAACATACCTGCATCTTGTCATACCTCTACTTTAAATCATAGAATCACAGAATACCAGGTTGGAAGGGACCTCAAGGATCATCTGGTCCAACCTTTGTTAGCAAAAGCTCCATCTAGACAAAACCACCATCTAGATAAGGTGGCCCAGCACCCTGTCCAGCTGCACTTAGAAGTGTCCAATGTTGCAGAATCCACCACTCCCCTGGGGAGATTATTCCAATGGCTGATTGTTCTCATCGTGAAAAACTTTCCTCCTGTGTCCAATCAGAATCTCCCCAGGAGTAACTTGCAGCCATTACCCCTCGTCTTCTCCACGTGACTCCTTGTAAAAAGGGAGTCTCCGTCTTCTTTGCAGCCACCCTTTAAATACTGGAACATGGTGATAAGGTCTCCCGTAAGCCTTCTCTTCTGAAGGCCAAACCCACCCAGTTCTCTCAGCCTTTCCTCATATGGCAGTCCTTTTATCATCTTTGTGGCCCTTCTCTGGACCCTCTCCAGCCTGTCCACATCTTTTTTGTATATTGGGGACCAAAACTGAACACAGTATTTCCGGTGTGGCCTGACAAGCGCTGAGTAGAGTGGGATGATGACTTCTTTATCTCTGCTGCTGATGCCCTTGTTGATGCAATCCAGCATCCTTGGCTTTCTTTGCTGTTATAGCACTGTTCACACATATTGAGCTGCTTGTCCGCCAGGACCCCCAGTTCCACAGAACTGCTCTCCAACCAGCTTGGATCCCAGTCTGTGCTGCGCTCCTGGATTATGTTTTCCCAGATGAAAGACCTTATACTTCTCCTTGCTGAAATTCATAAGGTTCTTGTTAGCCCACTCTTCCAGCCTATCTAGGTCTTCCTGTAGGACGGCTCTCCCTTCTGAAGTGTCCCCTTCCCCACTCAGTTTGGTATCATACCCAGACTTCATCAGGGTGCACCTGATCCCATCATCCAGATCACTTATGAAGGTATTAAACAGCATTGGGCCCAATATTGATCCCTAGGGGAATCCACTTGTGAAAGGCTGCCAGTTTGAAAAAGAGTTATTTACCACCACACTCTGGGTGCAGCCAGTGAGCCAGTTCCCACGCACTGCACAGACCACTTGTCTAGACCGCAATGCATCAGTTTCTCTAGCAGGCAGCTGTGGGGAACCATATCAAAAGCCTCAAAATCCAGGTAGACAACATCCACTGCTCACCCCACATCAATCAAGCAGGTTACTTTGTTGTAGAAAGCGATCACATTTGTCAAGCACAATTTGCCCTTGGTGAATCCATGCTGGCTTTTCCCACTTACGTGCTTCATTTGACTTGTGATAGCCCCCAGGAGGACTCATTCCATAAATGACAGGATTGACACCTACAATTTTTTAGTTTTAGGATGAGGGAATATTTGAAATACTGGACAAATGTAAAGATCTATTTTATAAAGTTGAAGCTTAAGACATAGTAGGATAAAAAACCTGAAATGGATGAACTTATTTTTGGGAAGTAAGAATCCTTGCACTCAAAAGAAATGATAGTAAAATTTATGTTCCTTTTTTTTCCCATTATTTTTGTAGCCTGTTTTTAATAGCATTAAAATTACTTAGAACAGTGCTAAAATACTTCTTAACAAAAAACCTCCAAAACAAACCAACAAAAAAACAAAATAGGAACAACTGATTAAATCTGCAAATCAACCAATTATATGCTTTTGTTTAAATGAAGGGATTTTGTACTTAGTCATCATGTAACAGGCAGAGTTCTCTCCTGAAGTAGTCTCAGTACAATTAAAATAGAGACTATTTGGCCAACCGTTAGCCTTTACAATTATTTAAGCCAAGGTATGAAATCTTTGTAGCAGCTTTCTGTACAAAGCATCTTCTGAAACTTATTATTCTTGTGTACAAAAAAGAATAATCACGTGAATGAAGGAAAGAAAAATTACCTTTACTGCTGTTTTACAACAGAACTGAGAAAAGACTCCCTGCATGACAACCTACAACAGGAGCTCCTTGTTGTGGAGTGTAACTACAGATTCTCTTACCTCCACAATGATGCAACCACCCACACTTTAATGGTTTTTCTGCACATGCATATATGACCACGCTGATGGTGAATGTCTCTCTAAAGCAACTTACGAAGGACAGAAGTCTTTAAATGGTTATTCTACTAGGATAACACATTAACTTTCTTTTTTCAATATCAAAGTGTTCCCTTATCACACAACTTTAATCCCTATTCATAATACAAATATTCCAAAGAAAGAGGAGAAATTAAACAATTTAACAGTCACAGGTACATAACACCAATCAGTAAAAGATATGGTCTTTCCCGGTAAGACAGGTTCCATGTTTCATTTCATGAACACAAAATGGAGCCTCAGGAATAATCCCAAAACATTCAGTGGCACCAAATGAACCAAGCATGTAGAAAATGTATCTGTCAGTGCAGAAATACGTGACAATTTCTGCACTGAAATCTTTCTGGGATAATAGTTACAATCCCAAATTGTAACCCCATATTAACTATGTATTCTGCTGCTCTGCAAGTTGTTTTGCCCTAAGACAACTGTAAACATTATGTATTTTGAGGCCTAACGTAAATGCTTGCTTCTCCAACGTGAATCTTATTCACAAACATGAGAAAAAATAAAATTACTGAGGAAAAGAGAAAGCATATTCACATCTAAAACAAATGAGTTTACCTCAGAACAGGTAAACCCCCAAGTTTTCCTCAGGTAACTGTTGAATGGAGAGTGAATAGCTAATATCCTACCTCTCCTAGCCTATAATGCACACTTTTTTTCCCCAAGAGCACTGTCAAACTGATTTCAAAGTGATTTAGTTGAACACTGCACTTCCAAACAGGGGGGTAAGACAGGAGGAGGTTCTCAAATTCACAGATGAGCCAGAAAACATGAATTCCTACATTTGTAATGTATCAGAAGGGGCTGAGCTCTGCAATGGCAGTCCTGCAGGACACGCAGTGAACACCTAAGTGAAGAATAAGTCCTGGAAGGTAGAAGCCGCCTGCTCTGCTCCAGTGGACTCCTCAAAAAGAATGAGATGGGGAAAAAAGGAAGGTTAGGTACCAGAGAAACAGTGTGTTCTCAACCATCGACTCAGCTTTCATTTCTATGATATTCCTTTTCAGCAAGGATTGCTGTTAAAATGAAATGAGATAAATAATTGCTGTTCACAGGTCCAGAAAATAACACCAGAGCTGGTTTATGTCACACAGCTGTATTATTTTCCTAAGCTTTTGGTTTCACATGTGAGATACAAGGAGGTCAAGAGCTGATAAAAATAGGAGTCACAAAATTATGATAGGACCCCAGCTGCCCTATGTGGTAATTTTCATTCTGACTTGAAAAAGCTCATTGATATTCAATTCACTATCATGTTCATGTCAACAGTAGATTATTGGGCAGATTTTTCTAAATGAACATGAATACCTGACAGTCTTGTCAGCTCTGTTTATTAACCTGAGTATATCTTCATTAGGGAAATTAGAAACAAGTGAAATTCAGACAAATGGATTTATCTTTCCTTGAACTGGTAAAGTACAAATGACTTATGTGTTGAAGTCAAGCCTATTAGATTAGGACTTGGTTTGTGGAGTTATGATGCTAGATTTAGTATTTTCCACTTTGCTGTTAATGCTTTCTATTCTGCATACTTACAAGCATTTGCTTTTATGTCTTTTACTATGTTTTTTTTTTCTCTTTTGAGTGGTGATAACAAAAAGTCTATGTGACAACATCCATAAGTGAAAAAAACATACAAAAGCTTTTGGAAAGTATAACACCTATACATAACTGTCTGTCAGACTAATTATGAAGCTAATAATTCTATGACTATTGCTCCTATACTCTGCATTTCTTGGGATTTCCTACTTAAGAAGGGAAGAAACTTCCCACAGGAGTTCATGGGGATAACCAAACCCACCCCAGGCACCTGTTCTTTCTTGTGCTGCACAGATCCAGCCTCTACGGACCTAGCCTTTGTATTACTAAAGGATGAAATGATATTGCAAAGGTTTGTTGTCTTTGCTCCGTGCATAACTAGAGAGGTTGATACAGAAGAGGTACCTTTCAACCTGGTCATCTGTCTCTTCAAGTGGAGTGAGAACCAGAATCAACACAGACCTTTTCCATAACAGTCCCTTTAACGAAAGAAGTTTTGAAGAGAATAGCTGATGAAGTGACAAATGGAGACTGGGAAGACAGATGGCCACTGCTTACTCAAGTAGTTACTTAATAACCATAATGAAAAATTAGCTGTTTGGTGACTCAGAGGAACAGAATAGACAGATGTTAGGAGAGGTACAAAGGCTGAAGCAACTAAAAAGAGTTCGTGCTTGACTGGCAGTACAGCCCCATGAAGAGCTGTTCGAGAATCTCTGGCTCAAGAATGGGGTTGAGGCTTTTTGGCAGGGACCTTGAGGGTGCATGTTCTCACAGCTGCAGTCAGAGCTGCAGAGCATGCTGCTTCAAACAGGCTGAGAGCAAGAATCAGGAGTCTGAAACTCTGACATACAGGCAAATCAGACGTGGGAACAACAGTAGGGGAAGTTCCAGGCAAGAAACAGGAAGGGAAGCACTTTGGCGGTGGCACAGACCCATCTGCTGAAGCCAAAAGCTCTTTACTACGCTCTCTCTTCTACTACTTCTGTAGCTCAGCATAACTTCTTAACTGTAGGCAGCTAAGTAAGAATTTACCTACATTCGGTCCATATTTTCACATTCATAAAATGAAACAGGTCATTCCTAGTTTGTAGGCAGAAAACTACAATACAGAAAGCAAAGAGCTCATATAGCCCATAAAGGGCAGATCTTGACTACCCTGCTCTCCCAAGCTAACAATAATGCTAACAATGTCTGTATGAAGTGGTACAGAGGGTGGAAAAGCATATCTGTTCAATCCCCATCTGTCGCATCCTTGCAGTCTGAACTACCACTCAGAACTTATCCACAAGTCATAAAAATGAGCCTCCAGAAGTGTCAGGACATTATTATTACCCATTACAGACCTATGCCAATGCCATATTAGCAGGATGAACTTAGTATTTCATACTCAAATGAAAGGACATGCTCCCTCATCTCCCTCATGACCTAAGAAAGCAGGAGACATAAAAAGGGTAGGGGAGGGCTATGAAGCCTACATTTGTAGTTTTTCTGCTTGTTAAGGTGACGCGGTTAGTAATGATTTTAGCTGTGAGCAGTTAAGGCAAGTCATCAGTAAAGCCACAAGCTGTGGGCATATCAAAGCTGAAGCCGTCATGACTTTCAAATGTGTCAATGCTCTCAAGCAAAATGATCGGGTTTTTGGCCTTTACTTCCTGAAGTGGCATCTCATTTGCCTGATAAGTTATCTGCTTTAGAAGTGAAATATTTAATATAGTTGGCCTTACTGCTGTAGTCTGGAAGTGACCATGATGTACAGAAAAAGAGTTGAGCAGAACTCATATGAAAAAACCTTCCAGGAAGGAACATAAAGGCAACTCAGAAAACATGAGGTTAGCATTTGGCTGTATTAAATGTTTTGGGTTTTTTTTTTAATGCACAGCCTCAAAAATATACCAAAGTAACTGCAACTTATTGGAAAGAAGAGTTGTTCCACTCAGGACAAATATTGCCAGAGATATCCTAAGTTTATATTTATGATGATAAAATCGTTCTTATCTCCTTTGATAAAATATCCACACAGCCAGTCAGTTTAATGTTTTTCATCTTTGTAATTCTCTTTTTCACTGAGTCAGTCTGTCACTTTTTCCACTAGCACTTCATTTATAATTTATGGTGTCAAGCACCAAGCTTTCACAGCATGAACATTTTACAGGTGCTAGGTCAGGGTGTCAAGCTAAAGTACATGCTAATAATTGGTAGCTTTGAAAATCTTGGTCTCTTTACCTACAGTGGAACATCTGCATGTAGCTCAATTGTTTTTACACAATAATCAGGTTCACAATACTTTTAACATTATCAACAAATAAATATACAACATCCTGTCATTTACTTGACAGGGAATAAGTTTTGACTATCTAACCAAAGATCAAATTGCTTTAAAAGATTAGACAGCACAGAGTATTCACCTCTACTATATACAGACTTTGAGCTTTAAATGATATACTTTTAATGCACATACATGGAGATTAAAATTTCAAAGATAACTGAAGAGCATAAAATAGATCTGAGAATGCAGTCATTCATGTAGTAAACAGTTATGCATGGTCTGTTGAAAAACTGGTCTCATATTCAACAATATATAGTTACCCTCTTTTTTTCTTTTGTGACTACATGATAATCTAGGTGGAGAAAACAAGCTTTTTTTTTTTTTCCGGATTTCACAAGAAAAGAAAGTAAAAAGACTGCTTTTCTATATTATTTTAGGATTTTCTGCAAATTTTCTAGAGTGCAACAGGTTATTTGGATATGATGCAGGGAGCATTTTTCAGTATCTCTCTTCCTAGTCCACAGCTGTTTAAACAGCCAGCAGAAGAAAAAAAATGTTGGAACCTAACAGCATAGTACTAATGCTTTTTAAAAATAATTAAACAAAAAACCCCTTCCCCCTAAAGCAGTGTAAAGTAAAAATGGTCACTTCTGATATGACTGAAAATAATATTTTGGTAACAAGGGGTTGTCATGTGTAACACAAATGAAGGTGGAAAGCATCTGTGAGACTTCCACTGACCTGAAATGAAAATGTCTTGGGCATGATAACTTGGCAGGTATAGCATTGCATCACTACTGCTGGAAATGCAGTAGCACTCAGTGACTTAGTTCAAAACACAGGGCTACTTGAGACTCAAGTACCTGTTATACAACCCAGTGATGCAAGGGGAATGTCACTGAGGTTTGCTGGAGCACTGCCAAGGGACTTTGAAGGCAATGCCAAATATAGACCATATAATACTGCATCCACACTCTTAACTGCAGAATATGTGAACCTTTATATTTGAATGATTACTGCAAAAGTAATGTTTTAATTAAATTTTGTTTTATAACATTTTTCTTCAAAACTTTTTTTTTCCTCTTTTGCCATTGTCTGAAATTTTTGAGCCCAGAAAATGTGGGGACAAAGAGCACCATGACTGTGTAAATGAATTAAAGAAAAGAAATAGGGAATAATTTCAAAATTATTCTTTGCCCCTATCTTAAGACTAGAATATAGTGAAAATGCTCAATTTGTCTGGAAAGGCTATCCAGTATATCATAGAAATAAAGAACAATGGAATGGTTTGGGTTGGAAGGGACCTCTACAGATCATACAGTCCAACCCCGCTGCCATGGGTGGGGATAGCTTTCACTAGATCAGGTTGCTTGAAGCTGCATCCAATGTGGCCTCGAACACTGCCAATGATGGAGCATTCACAACTTCTCTGGGCAACCTGTTCCAGTGCCTCAGCACCCTCACGGTAAAGAATTTCTTCCTTATACCAAATCTAAATCACTCGTTTTCAATTTAAATCATTGCCTCTTGTCCCGTCACTACAGGCCCTGGTAAAAAGTATTTTTTTACAAGTTCCCTTTACATACTTAAAAGGCCTCAATAAGGTCTCCCCGCAACCTTCTCCTCTCCAGCTGAACAACTCCAACTCTCAGTCTTTTTTCACAGGAGAGATGTTCCAGCCCTCTGATCATCTCTGTGGCCCTCCTCTGGATCTACTCTAACAGCTCCATGTCCTTCCTGTGCTGAGGATACCAGAGCTGGACGCAGTACTCCAGGTGGGGTCTCACCAGAGTGGAGTAGAGGGGTAGAATCACCTTACTCAACCTGCTGGTCATGCTGGGGTTTTTTGCAGCCCAGGATATGGTTGGCTTTCTGGGCTGCAAGCACACAATTTTTCATCCACCAGTACCCCCAAGTCCTTCTCCACAGGGCTGCTCTCAATCCCTTCATCCTCCAGTCTGTATTGATATTGGGGATTGACTTGAGCCAGATGCACGACATTGCACTTGGCCTTGCTGAATTTCATGAGGTTCATATGTACATTTCTCAACATATCTATGTATCCAGTGTGTATACATATATATATATATGATTTAATGTGAAACAGTTTTTACCAACACAACAAAGACCAAGCCTGACTACTGCCCTGTACATCTTCCCAAGAAAGTTTGTTACATGTAAGTACTTTGAAAAGCATATGAAGAATATACTTGATGTTCTTCCTTTAGGAAATTTTGTAGCTCACACAGACCCCCTCCCTTAAAGCTCCACCATATGCAGTTCCGCAAATCTTGTTTTCACCTTTCATTAAATATTTTACCAGATGTAATGAAAGCACAGAGAAAACTCGGTTGCTGAGTGACCTACAGGAAATATCAACACAAGTTTTTCAGTTCTGCTAGTAAAGCCTTTCAAAACTGCATGTTTTGCTATTCTAGTTTCCTTTAAAAGAAAGGGCACAAACTGGAACACTGGAAGTTCCATCTCAACATGAGGAAAAACTTTACTTTGAGGGTGACAAAGCACTGGCACAGGCTGCCCAGAGAGGTGGTGGAATCTTCTTCTCTGGAGATACTCAAAACCCACCTGGATGCCATCCTGTGCAACCTGCTCTGGGTGACCCTGCTCTAGCAGGGGGGTTGGACTAGATGATCTCCAGAGGTCCCTTCCAACCCCTACCATTCTGTAATCCTATGTGATTCTGTGATTGATGAGATGACATGACATATTCTCTCCAAAATTATACGTGAAGAGTCATGAACAGCAAATTTTAGGATCTTCCAGAGAAAGAGAAGTGGGGAAAGAGAAACAGGGAAAGACCGAAAATATGTTACATTGAGCAGCAAAAAAAATTTACAACAGTAGACAGAACTAAGGTTGTAGGAAGATGTGAACTGGAGACTGTTACAGTCAGGAAAGACATTGAGAAGTGGTAATGGATAGATGTGCAGCATGGGAAGATGATTAACCCTAGCTCTGTTTAAAAGAAGCATGTTTACTATTCTTTGCACATCAGGAATGATGTACCAGTTGGAAAGGGGAGGCAGCTAACGGGTTTTGCACATATTTGCCTTCATTAAGACAACTTGTCACCGGAATTACATCTAAAATCCAAAATATATCATCAGTAACTGATTTGTCTAAAATTCTAAATCACAGTCTTTCAAAATGTGGCAATTTACAGGACATATTAAAACTAAGAGGACTGAAGCTGTCTTCCCTTCTCATTTCAGACTGCATGATAGAAGCCTGTCTGCAAGAAAAGAGGTTTCATTTTCAGTAATGATAGAGGTATTCTGAAGTAAACAATATCCTCAACTGAGTTAGCATATATTAAGACTGTCGAATCTAAGAACAGTTTCAGGCCAAACATTTTTATTTTTACTTACATGTAGTTTTTCTCTACCTATAAAAAGTATTAATGAGATTATAATGAGAATTAAATCAGGAATGAGATAGACAGAATCAGTGTTAAAAGGAATTATTTTAGGATGAAAATTAGGTATACTATTACATCCCTAGTTAAAACAGCAACAATAATTGGAGATCATATGTAACATTGAATACAAAGTTATTACACATTTCATAAAGCCACAATGATCTAAGGCATCTTTTCTCACAAGAGCTAGCTACCACTGTACCTGAGCAATTCAAAATACTGTACTTTTTACTCACACTTTCCCACCTGTTCAAAATCATTCTCAGACTATGAATATAATAATATCTCATGGCAGGTTTCTCTCCCTCTACATGAATGCAATCAATTATTGCTTAATGTTGTTTCCCACCAACAATAATGAATGCCTTGATCAGAATCTCAGTGTGCTTTTTTGATTGTCCACAGTCCCTTCATTTCCAGTGCTTGCTCTCAATCAGAACAAGTGATTTAAATCTCATACTTAATTTAAAACAGATGAAGGGGGAATTTAAGATGTTTCATTTGTGTAAATGCCAAATTTATAACAATGAATATTATCTTTTATATTGCTATACAGCTTAATTTATTTCATCTAAGAGCAATAAAACAGAGTAAGTACTGAGAGATCCTAATAGCCAAGCAGAATCAAATTATGGAAGAAAAAGCTGACATCTGAATTATAATGCATTAAGGTAAAATTACAGCTGAATTTGAGGATAATTTCATTCAATTTGACTTTGAGAATGCAGTACTTTTTCAGCATTATTTCAGTATTATGCAAACTGAAAAGTGTTTTGAATCTACAAAATTATGAAATATTATTTGTGGTTTTATAGTTAAGATATCATTAAATTACTATTTGTATGGCAACACCGTACTGGTAACGAACATTCCAGCTTAGCACGTACATTGTGTTGTACAAATGTCAGAAATAAATCTGGGTTAGGAAACTGAAACAAGTTGTCAAAGTTTTTAGCTGCTTTAAATAGAGAGCAAAAGAGGTGAGGAGGTGCATAAAAGGCATGCTTTTGAGACAGACAGTATTTAACTGTGTAATTTGTACTGCAATTCCTCAAAGGTTAGTCATGACACTGAAGAACAGGCAAAGGCAACTGTAATTGTCATGGTGATCAGGCATCTCTTGAATGAGAGGGGAAAACAGCATGCCAAAACCCAAAAGAAGAGATACAACTCCTCTTGCAACAGCGTAGCTGGATAAAAGTTGAGAATGGAAAGATATTCTTAAGCTTTGGGATGACACCAACACAAGAATAAATTAATAAGCAGTGACCACTAATAAATGCAGCTTATAAATGCATTTTAATTTCATAGCACTGAAGTTCAGAACAACCTTCCAATGGGAGGTAACAAGGGAGCATCACTACATTTAAGATGGAAACCAATCACTTTTTTATACAGGATCATAATAAGCATTTGCTTGTGGTAACAGAGCTCTTTCCCAATCCTGTGTTCTAGTTACAGTCAACAGAGCCACTCGATGCAGTGTAAACAGTTTTAGCATATACCACTAATGCAAATGCTATTTTTTCTGTCAAGAACAATTGAAAAACCCCCAAACTTTAAATGCCAGTAGTGTTATAGTAAAACATTTTCCTCACCTCAAAGGAAATTACGGCACTTGCTTAATGATAAACTGACTCTTCCATTGCTACTTTCCTTTCCTGTCTTCATGGCCAATGGTACTTCTCCCCTTTTCTCCTTTTGGAACACAGTAACAGTAACAAGCACCTAAATAATTCTTGAACCCTCTTCACAGAACTACAATATAGATCTTTCTGAACTACTGCATTTATTTTCAACGTAAGTCTCCAAAGGACATAACCCACATTATGGACTAATAGTCTATAAAACTGAATTTTATGAACTGTAGCAGTGTTGAGCAATAAAAATGGAATCAGTGGACTCAAGTTGATGGCATTTCTTGCCTACCCTACACAGAAATGATTTTTTTTTCCAATAATGTACTTATTAAAAGTCTTAGAACCTGCTTGGAGTCTACAAATACGTATGCTTACACTTAGAGATGACATGTTATTGAATAAATTATTTCCCCCCCTCAACTAACCCCCAAATTTCATAAATTAGAATATTAATGTAAGAGAGAGTCAGAAGAACTTGATTTTTAATCTTCTCTTCCTTCTTATTTCCTCCTCCTCCTCTCATAAAAAAATGTACTGTTCCATCTTATTATCTGAAAAAAGGATAGCCCACTGCTATTTTAGGAGCTTTAGTCATAAATTCTATCACTTTACTGCAATGAAAATCATACTTATGTTCCTTAAAGCAGCATAAATATGTCTACCTCTGCTCAAAGAATACTACCTCCATGAAGCTCACCAACAAGAATCTTATTTTATTCACAAAGCATTTCATATCAAGATTATTTCTTAATTTATTGTTATAGCTTTCTCTGACTTTAAAACGGATCAAAACCCTTTCAACACACATTCCATGCAGTAGAGGCCCCAAAACCCAAACATTCGAAGTAATTTTTTTGTGTGTGTGCTGAATAACTGTGAAGTCAGCTGGAGCTAGTACCTGGCAGCTCAAATAATCAGATCATTTGGACAATATATTCACTGAATTTGGTGTAATCACATCTCATTCAGATATAAGAACACCAATATCAGAAAAGAAAGTATCCCTTAGGTCAGAATGAAGCATCCACAATCACAGTTAAAAGTTTAAATATATTAGTGCAAAAGAACGAACAGTTCTTCAATCACTCTTTGCACAACTTGAATATCAATTCACTAACTTTTTCCTTTCCTAAACACACTATAAAAAAGATGACTCCTAACAAAGCAGATGCTTAACTGAAGGGCATTATGAAGAACCTGTCAGTAGCAGGATTGTTTGGTTGTTTGTTTTTTTTTTTTTTGAGATAGGAGCCCTTATGAACCTAATAAGTGAAGTATATTACATGCTACAGTGAAGGAAAAAATCTCCAATCACAAATTGCTTTGGCAGTCTCATCTGGAGAGGCAGAAAATTCTCATCTGCTCGGATGTTGGCAGCTGGTCTTATTCTGAGAATATGAGCAAGACACAAACCTGCCACCTGCAAAGAGGTTTCTACTTATTCAGCACATCAGAACAATTCACTCAACCCCAATATTCCTCTCAACCAATTTTTAGTGTTTCAAAGGCAAAATAAAATTCCTACAATAGAAAGGGGAAAACAGCCTAACAAGCTGCTTCTTAAACGTGAGAACCCAAACAGACAATTCTGCTCTGCTGTCTTTCTCTTCCATTCCCAGCCTTTGATACAGCTTTGATACACTTTGATATTGGTAACATTCACAACCCATACCATGTCTGGTGTGGTACATGGCTGGTACTTAGACCTGAGTTCTGTGATGCAGCAACTCCAGTTCTACCTGTTTCCTTTATGCCTTTTATATAAGCCAAACATTGCACCTTTGAATGACAGTGTATCCTTAATTTTATGTACATAAGTGAGTGCAGTTCCAGATGACTCACTTCAGTCATCTTTGTCTGCAAATGGACATATAGCATGTTATTTTTCTGCTGTGAAAAAATTTTGCCACTTGGGAATTTTGTCATTCATTCCTACTTCTGGAATTTCAGGTAAATTAATGGGACTTTCCAACTTCCTAGGGGGAGTCTGTTACATAAATAAAATAATTTGATTCTGCAACACTGATGTATGCAGTTATTAAACTCACTGGGAGCTGATAAGGAGGCTGTACAGAGCACTAATGCTAACAGAACACATTGTCAACTCCTGTTCCAAGGTATGTTTACAGGTAGAGACGACACTTAGGCCAGACATCTCAACAAGCTTCTCAAAATGACTTTCCTCAAAGGGCCACATTTCACTTTTATTCAAATAACATGGAAATAATACTGACAGTCTAAAGAAAGAAATAAAGGAAAATGACCAGGATCTATATAAACGCAACCATGTCCCAAGTCGTGATTTAGTGATTTTCCCAAAAAACAGGAGCTGTAATGGGCTATTACCCAAGAACCTAGGATTTTTATCTCTGGCTAGATGGAAAAGTTTGAAAGCATTTACTACATTTTGCAAGACAAAAAGAAATAAAAAGAACTCTACTTCAGGCTCTAATTCTGACTCTACCTCACAATATTTGGAAGTTGAGGTTTATTAAAACCTTCTGGTATGTGCATTTGATTTCTATCACCAACCTTGGCTTGGCATCGTTATAGTATAGCGGATGTTATAAAATTCCCATTCTCAATGGTGTGCCTTGTGATACGTTCTTCAGTCACAGTTAATCTAGAAGCCATTGTGTTTCTCCAGGGCATTGCCTTACAGAAATAAAATGACTACATAGCATGTATATTCATTACATGATTATTATCTCTCTAGCTTTGGTCTTGGTTTTCTGCTCTGATACCCAAATGGTCCAGCTGTCCTTTCCTACACCTCCTTTTAAGAAAGTCACTGTGACTTTCATTGACACACAAGCTTGTTTCTCTTGAATCTGCACGCTGTAATAGTGCCTAGTACAATTATGTCCCAACTGACTCCTCTTGAAATGATCCTACAGAATATGTCATAGTGCAGAAATATCTGGGAGAACACTAATAAATCACAGCTTCATTTTTACCAGCGCAGATTTTGATGCTGAGATTATTTATCAATTCAAAATGGCACATATCAACCTATGCCAGTTCACACACAAGGATGAAGAGAACAAAATGGATGAAAAATACAAACATACTATTATTTGGTTTTTTTCTAAATCATTACAGAATTACAAGTCCAAGAAAAATGTTTAACCCTCTCTCAATTTCCAATCAACTTACTTTCTTCCTCCATAGGTGTTCTTTTCCTGTCCAAATCCTTTAATTAAATGCAATGGAAAGCTTAGAATTCACTCCAGAAATTGTTTGGGCTAGGAAGAGGCAAGTCTGAGTGAAACAGAAACATTCATAGCTAAAATTTGGATTGCTTAGTGATGTGTTTTGCTGATTCACAGAATGGTTGAAGCTGGAAGAGATGTCTGGAGGTCATCTTGTCCAATCCTCCCTGCTCAACCAGGGCCACCTAGAGCAGGTTGTCCAGGACCACGTTGAGACAGCTTCTGAGTATGTGAAATGTGGGAGACTCCAAAACCTCCCTGGGCAACTTGTGCCAATGCTCAGTCACCCTCACAGTGGGGTATTCTCAAAACACAAAAAAGTGTTTCCTGATGTTCAGATGGCATCTCCTGTGTTTCAGTTTGTGCCCACTGTCTCTGCTCCTGTCACTGGGCACCACTGAAAAGAGCCTGGCTCTGTCTTCTTTGTATACTTACTTAAGATATTTATATACATTGGTAAGATTCCTCCAAGCCTTCTCTTCCCTAGGCTAAACAGTCCCCGCCCTCGCAGCCTCTCCTCATAGGAGAGATGCTCCAGTCCCTTCATTACCTTCGTGGCCCTTCGCTGGACTCTCTCCAGTATGTCCCTGTCTCTCTTGTACTGAGGAGTCCAAAACTGGACACACCACTCCAGGTGTGGCCTCACAAGTGCAGAATAGAGGAGAAGGATCACCTCCCTTGACCTGCTGGCAATACTTTGCCTAATGCAGCCTTGGTGTCCTCATCCACATCCTTTTCTGCCAAGCTGCTTTCCAGCTGGGTGGTCCCTAGCATATATTGGTGCATGGGGTTGGTCCTCCCCATGTGGAGAACTTGGCACTTCCCTTTAATGAACGTCATGAAGTTCCTGTCAGTCCATTTCTCCAGCTTGTCAAGGCTGCTCTGGATGGCAGCATGACCCTCTAGCATATCAGCCACTCAGTTTTATGTCATCAGCAAGCTTGCTGAGGGTGTACTCTGCTGACAAGGAAGTGATCCCCTCAAACTGCGAAAGTGGGGTTTAAATCAAAACTACAGAAAAGTGCAGATACCAAAGAATCTTCTGTTCTTGAGCAGTAATAACAACACACCATTATTTACCAAACTATTATTTGTAAAAGAAAAAGGTATATATTGGGATTGAAAGGCAGAGAGGCAAGGTGAACCAGTCTCTTGGGATTTTACAGTCTCTTTTAGTTATGAACGGCAAAAGGCTTGAATTTTTGCAAAGGCCAATTGGGTGAAAAGATCAATTTGGTAATCCTGTTGAGGGAGGTAAAAGTACTGTTCTGCATTAAAAATTGACTAGGAAGCAAAATGAAACAGGAATAAACACCTAGATATTGTTGATAAAAACTACATAGCAAGATGAAACAATGCTCTATATTAGCATCCCTGTTTGATATATTTATTAAATAGAAAGGAAGTAACTAATGACCACAATCCTCACTCTTCTTCCTTAAAAAGAATGCAAGTCAGGTACAACTATGCTTAAATTGCAGCAGAGTAAAACAAGTCTATGGAGGAAGGTAGGACAGAAAAATCAGTTCATAAATTATTTTGGACTCATCTAAACATTCAAGCAACTCAGAATTTCATATAAAAAAAAAACTAAACAAATTAGGTTCCATATAAGTCAAACTAGATTATAAAACATTCAGTCCTCCAGGTTAAAGTCCAAAAAATCAGATGAGCTATATGGTAATTTGTTCATTAACCTTTACAATGGCTGTACCATGATACACCTGAACCAAGAATGGAGGTACAAATGCAAATCAGGAAGAAGACTGCTTGTTGTCAGTAAATTTTAACATTATCTATGTACAGTTCTAAATGTCAACATTTAACCAAGCATAATCTATTATTGATTTTTTTTTTGTTTGTTTTCAAAATATCCATCTGTGGCACCAATTTCAATCAATCATTATCAATCACACTATCAATCAATCTGAGTGTGCTGGTACTGGTACCACAGAGAAACTAAGCATACTCCACACTAAGATTGCGAGGCTGCACAAAATGGTCCTTTCAGTGTATTTTCTGGCTTCCAAGTCAGTGTTCTTATTCAGAGCTCACAGGGAGTGGAAGGACAAGGAAGAAAAACATCCCAAATCAAATGCAGCAAAATGAGGAATGGAATCATGAAAAACAAACAAACTAAACCAACCAAAAAAAAAAAAAAACCCAACAGAAAAAGGAGACTGTGGGTGCTGATGGACAGAAGCCATCTAGCAGAAAAATAAGGTTAAGAAAGATAGAAAGAGGAAAGAAAGCAAAGGACAATTGAAGTGATGAAAGGAGCCACAGAATGGGAGGTCATGACCATTAGAGCTCTTACACAACCTAGAGAGGACAACTCTGGTGCATAACCTGAAAATGAGCCTATTTTACTTGCAAGTTTCAAAATTCCTTTGCTGCTTAACATGACCTACTGACAAGGTGCATGCCTTCATTACTCTCTAATACTTATGCCATGGAAAATGGCATCTGTCTTGCCTTAAGTAATTCAGCTCATTTAGTAGACGATTACACTGTCAATCTAAATAAATCATCATCCTATGTGAATGATACATGAAGAGGGAAAGAAAAAAAGAACTCTTTAAAATATAAAAATTGCAGTAGGAGAGGAATTTTTGTGTTAACTACATTTTTACACTAATGGTATTAGCAAGTCCCACACTTAAAAGATAGGAAAAGCCAGAACTGAAGTAGTCACTATGGCTCACAGGCTACATCAAAGAGGCTGGTTCCCAGGATTGCGGGAATCAAACAGCACCACGAGCCAGCTGGCCGAGGCTTCTGCTGTGGGACTGAGGCCTTGACCTCAGGAAGGCTGTTAAGAGACCAAGTACACAAAATGGCAAAAAGTTTCAGATCTTTAATTTATGTGGTACAAATCTACTTCATCTGCATTCAACATTTTGACAAACTGAGTTTTGATATATCATGGTTTTTTAAAATAGGCACAAAATGTTCCTAGCAGAGAAGAACTTAGTTATGTACAAGAAGAAAAAAAAAAAAATAACAATTAGTTTATCTGAAGACTACACTGAAAACCAAGGTGTTATATCTACCTCTGCCACCTACCTCTGAGCACATGAAAAACTAAGTCCTTGGAATATGCAGTGGGTGTCACAAACTGGTCACCTAAGCTAAAAGCTTTGGCCTTTAACTCTTCTCCTTAGTTCAGTGGCTATGAAGACAGAGAAGGCTTGCTCGAAAGAATATTGTGAAAAATAATAGTTTTGAAGAGATCCAACACTCAAAAAAATAACTCTGCATAGAGCCTAATATTTGCACACAGCCATGTATTAAACAACAGCAACAAGAAATGTTAAAGCCCTTCCAACCACCAGCATTGATTTATCTGCACTAGACAAGATGCACTTTAGATAGCCTATAGAAAAATGGAGCATATTATAATATTATATTCAGCTGCATCAAGAGGAACAATTGACATGACATGGAATACCATCTGATTTCCTGGTTGACTTTTACAATCCCAGATTTCTTCAGAAGTAGGTTTTACACAACACCTCTCTCTAGTAGACCCTTTTTCTTTGTGCAGTGTACACAATCATTCCTCTTCCTTTGAGTACAACACATCTTTATTACTTCCAATATACACCATTTTACAAAGGTAAGTTCTTACCCTTAGCATGAGATGCTTCTCTATACATTTTTAAAGCAGTAAATTAAGATAATTATTTCTGAAATTTTTGGTCTGGAAATCTGTAATTTAATGTTTTTTATCATCTACCAAAATCACAGGGAAAACATTCCTACTGTTGTCTCAGCAGCAACAGAGCTTGGGTTTCCATTGCACCTGATGGCAGTCTGAGTGCAAGTTTGGCTGAGAAGCTCACGTATGCCACACCTCTCATCATGTTTCTTCATTCCTAAATACTAACAGTATTCATATTTACCTAAATTAAATGTTGCTCTAAGAAATAAAGTCCACTAAAGTGAATGATTAAATCTAGCATAACCCTCTGAGTGGGTGTTCCTGCTGTATCATTCTGGCATGTAAGTGTTTAGCAACTTCAGCAATACAAACAAAAGCCATCTAACAGAGACAAAGGTTTTACATTTCCCTTACTTTCCCCTTCAAAGATCTTCAGTAGCCAGACACAACAGAGTATGAAGGACTATGCAATTTCATATGGTCCCACTTTGTTTAGCAGAAAGTGCTGGATTCAAACCACATTTAGAAATATGAATCCCTCATCCAAATGCTTTTTCATGCAATCAATTTCCAGCCACAAAGAATGAAAGCACTACAGAAAAAATGGCTAGGTCTCCTTTCCTTTTTTTTTTTTTTTTTAATATGTCCAAAATATATTTGAACAATTTAATTCTAAATTTTAGCAGCATCTTTCCTATACAATTTGATTTTAAACCAGCAGCTGGAATGCACACGGAAAAATGGCCTGGGAAATTTCAGAGAGATAATCACTTTTACCAAGATTGAAATGCTAGTGCATTATTTTATGGAATGCTTTCTAATTCATTCTTTTATTCCTTTATTTTAAGCTAAGAACCAACCAGCAGCCAGAGAATACAAATTACAGCAGCAAGTGCACTCTAACCAAGGGTCCCCAGCCAAGACAAATCACTCATTACATGCATCAATGATACTGTTTGCTATATGTGACTTTTCCCCTTTTGTTCTAGGTGCAGAAGCCATTAAATGGATTGAGACGGTAGAGCTTCCAGTAAATACACTTTTTACTATGTCCTCATTCTGTGTGTGTACCTTCACAGTGGTTTGTTACAGATGGTGCCTACTGTCCACCTTTCTTTCTGCATAGAAGTGACCCAGCACTGATTTTATTCTAAGTTAAAACCTGTATAATTTTAAAAACCTGTTGGCAAGAAGGAATGCCATATTACAAATGCAGTTAATATATCTGTATATTAAAAAGTTCACCCTGCATTGCTATGCTCATGTTAGTGCTTCTCACATAAGTATTGCCTATGCTATCCAACAGAGCTGCACTAACCTAACGAAGGCATCCTGCCTTCGTTAATCTGGTATTACTCTTTTTGGAGAACCTGTCAACAAACAGTAGACACCTTCAAAGACTATCTGGAGTTCAGTCAACTTAGAACCAATTAAACCACATCTTTTAAGAGGAAAAAACTCTATTAGCTTCTTTCAAATCTAGCTAAACACAAACCAAGAATTTTCATTGAAATAAAGAGTATTACATCTTTAAATTGTTTCTCTAGAGACTTTATGTAGAATCTTAAAGTATGAACACATACAACACGGGGACAGTGGAAGAGGGAGATAGGGAAAGCAGGTTAAAGGAGAAGGAAGACCTTTTCCATGTTTCTTATGCTGGGATTGTTTTGTACAAAAGCAACTGGCACAAGGAACAGAGATCCATGGCCAGCCCTGGTCATACACCTCCTATGGCAGCATCCTGGTGAGTGTGCGTGGGCTTCTCTGTTGCACCAGCCCCAGCTCAAGCCTCCTGTTTTCCAGAAGAGTATTTCAAGCAACATTAACACCGCAGTTAAGGAGAAGTTAAGGGTCATGAAGCTGGTGAACAAGAGAATGAAACATGGCCTTCTCTGGTGGGTAATACAAACAAAATCAGGATTTTACCTTTCCTCAAATTTTCAGTTTGTCTCCTTCTTTGCATAAAGATAAATCACAGTAACACAGAACTTTGAAACAAGATGTGGGGTTTGGCAGAGAAGTGTTAGGGGGACTTAGGGATAAAAGCTTGAAAACATTTGGATCATTTAAAAACAGATTTTATAATATTGTATTCCTTACAGATTTTCAGGAAAAAGATTCAAGTCTAAAGGTCTTTATTTTGATTCAACTTGTTTCAAGTCTGTTTGACATTCATACAGTTTATCCTATGTTGTGTTATATCATTATCATTTTTTAAATAATGAAATGTTTCTAGGGTTTTGAATCCAGATTTCAGAATCGTTAAATGTGAATTTCACCTTTTTATAGTTTTTGTACTTTTTAGACAAAGTACATTTGCACAAAGTCAGTACAATGTCAGCCAAGAATATTACAGCATTTTTTTAAATCTAGTCTTAGTTTAAAGATTAATAATACCCCTATTTTTTTTAAATACACATAATAATAATTGAGGCTTTAGGTGTTTAGAATGTGAATAGATTCATAAAACGAAGTAATAGTATCTGCTGGCTTAAAGGTTGAGGCACACTATGACATACTGTAAAACAATTGCTTAAAGAGCAGAAAACTATTTGTACAGTATCATCAACCCGCGGGGAGGGGGGGGAGGGGGGAAACAACCACGCATTGTTTGGGTGGTGGGGTTTTTATTATCTATAAAAGTATCTAAAGCATCATAAAAAACCTCCATTGATTAAAATTATTAAATCTCTAATTATTAAATTATCACCGTTATCAAGGTATTCAGCATCTTTAGAGGGTTTTTTTTTTTAATAGGATGATAGAATTTAGTCCAAATGCAGAGATCCAAGACAATAAGTGATGGAAATACTAACAGACAGTATTATGTTGTGGGTGAGACTTAAATGAGCAAAATTTTCCTACTGACTAGGAAAATTTTTAGGAGTGTTTGTTTTGGGTTTTGTTGGGATGGTTTGGGGTTGTTGGTTTTTAATACAATGGATTAGCAAGCTACAGAAACCCATATAAAACATGCAGTTGATTTAAAAGCAAGATTGGTCTTTAAGCTGTGTTCTGTAACATGTTAAAATTATTACTTATGTTACAAATGGATGCTGGATTAATTCTAGTGACTTCTTTTTAATGCCTGCCTATTACCTTATTTTTTAATGCCTACCTATTTTGTTCTTAGATGTTGAAATGATCAATAGGCTACCTACCCAAAAAAAAAAAAAAAAGTGTTCCAAGATGGATAATGAAAGCATCCTAGAAACCAGTATACGGATTGCTGGAATAAGTGGTAGACTGGAAGACTAAAAGGATTACAAGAGAAAGGAAACAGATAATTTCACTGTTAAATTTTGTATGGTCTGGAAATATTCTAGCATCATTACAACAGAAGATGTGTTATGATTACTTTGAGGAATAAGGACAGAAATGCAAAGTCCAAATTACAATGCATTTTAAAAACCCTAATAATAATAATAATAAACTATGTATCTCTCTTTAGGTTTTTAACAGGTCATACAAACCTGTTCCAAGTAAGAAAAAAAACCCCAAACATTACTAGAAAAATCCTGAATTTTACACAAGTTGCCAAGATGGATGTTCACAAAATGAAAAATGATAAGGAAGAGGCACTCAACAATTAGAAAGTAAACTAAGAGAAAGATCTGGGGAATCATTTTCTCATAAAGTTGAATAAGGTGATTTGTATAGACCAGAAAGAAATCCTGCAAACAATTTCATGTTTTTATCATGTAAGAGAAATGTTCTTTTCAGTAGTAATGCTCAGTTCCAACACCTTATCATAAAGATTGGCATATCATTTACAAGTTCAAAAACAGCTTCTGAAGATGTATTATTCACATCAGATAGTCTTTTGTTGACCTCTCCTGCATGTTAATATGGTTCCTGGAGGTCAGGATAGATTTTGGACAAATAATTCCTTTCCCTACTTGTCTGTTTCCGTACTATTTACCATCCTCTCTCTCTGTCACAGAGTTTAGTATGTTAACAGGCATAACAAGCAAAAGGCCAGCCTCTTCTTTGTGTCAATGTCAAGTTAAAGAAATCCAGTGATCCTGATGCTTACACACACGCTGGAATAAGAATATTTCCTAACATAGCCATGTTATATTTGGATAAAAGAAGAATAAAATGCTTCTCATTTTGCACATGCATATCAGTTTCTAAATATTGTTAATCAGTTAAAAGAGATTTTAAACATGTTAGGCTTTTAGTTAAAAAAAAAAAAAACAAAAAAAACTAGCCAATAAATTGGATATTAACTTACTCTACATCTTACTGACAAACCATTTACTGAACTTTTAGACTTTTCTAAAATTCTCAAGTCAGAAGTCTAACATTAGATACCCTAAAAAACCCAACAATTATCAAGCAGAGTTCAGATCTAACTACTTAGATCTAAAGATATGTACCTGGAAACACAGATGAGATCTCCGTAAGAAAAACTTGAATTTCGTGCACGCTTTTTTCTTCTCTCATTTGTAAACTATTGGCCAGACAACACTTCTTTTGTCAAGTCAAAAAATTAACTGTTAAATTCATAGGAGGATAAGAATGGTCATTCTGGATCAAACCCAAGGTATATTGGATGCAATACTGAAGGCCAGTTTGAGAGCAGCCAGCAGCAGACACTGTGAAAAGGACCTCAGAGGAGTAGGCAGATGCAGGACAGTCATCCCGTCTGCGCTGGTGTCATTCTGGTTTCTAGGATCTGGGCTGGCTTGTTCCTTGACACAGGCAAGATGCTGGCTGAAATTGAAAACACTGATCTCTGAATAAATCATGAGATGGAAAAAACATTGCTCCCTAACTGTCAACTAGTCTCTTTAGTTTATTTTTCTGTACTTCCTTATAACATTTAGCTTAAATTTTGGCTTGCCTCCTTTCTCAGCAAGACCAAGTTGTATACTTTTGGAAACACTTTAGTTCCTCTGCAGTGTTTTCATGGGAACTACCATACCGACTTGGTTTTAACCTATGTCTGCTTAAGCTACACATTTTTTAGTATTTCCATACCAATCATTCTTGTTTGTCCAAAACAAATTAGCAAGATATCCAAACAGCACTCAGTACTGCCAAATGCAACACCAGGAATATATCATGAAGCATTAATTGCAAATCTGTTCATCCCATGTCTATGGCATATAAATTGAGGCTTTTGAAAACCAGTCATTTCATGCATATCTACAACTGCAGAGGTTCCAAAGTCTTCATTATCACTCAAGTCTATATGGGTGTGGGACACACAGGTAAAAATATTATTAAAAAATTCTTAATAGCTTGAGACTAAAATATGATTTTGCTCAAGGGAATGGCATGCTTCTACTGCAATGGGTTTGTTTATTTATTTTTCTCATTTTTCCATAATGATGCAAACGCTCACAAAACATGCTAGTTGGACAACTGAACAGCAGAATCCACCAGGACAAATACAATACAGGCAGCAGCACAGCCTTCTTCACAGTACCTTAAGTTCTCAATGTAAGAGGTATCCTCAAGCAGTACCAACATCAGTCTCATGCAGAGAGAGGTTCAGTCTCTACAGACAGTTAGTCCTTGGTCTCCTTATTGCTACAGGAAAATTCTGAGTGCTGCATCAGAAAGAGTGCTTATCTCTGACGTATTGCACTTATGTAAAAATAAATATGTGAATAAAAATAAGCCAACTTCTTTGAACTGATGAATAACTCAAGGTCATTAGTAATCTGTCTGAGATTTTAATACCAGAATCAAAAAGCTTTATTACCTACTTTGAGCTATCCAATTTACATCAAGTGTAATCATTGTGAAAATAAAGGCGATACGAATTTTTGGAACTTAACATTATTTTTTATCTCAATTTTTTTTTTTTTTTTTTTTTTTTTTTTTTTTTTTTTTTTTAAAAAAAAAAAAAAAAAAAATGTCTTTTTTATTTTTAATTTTTTTTTTTTTTCTATTTTTTTTTTTTTTTTTTTTTTTTTTTTTTTTTTTTTTTTGTACAAGAAAGAAAATGAATACAGGTGCCTTTTAGAAGGAAGCATTAAAAGACCAACCTCGCATAACATGACAAGATGTATCGACACCTGGAAACTGAAAAAGCAACAACTTCCTTCTACAGCTCACTGAGAGACATGATGCATTATAAACTCCACAAGTTCTATAGTTTACTTCAGAATTGTCTGGTGACAAATAATGGCAGATACAGTTTGAAAGAAGTCAGGGTACAAAAATTCTTTCTAGTTTACATGTATGTGGAAACACACATGTATGTATGCATGCTTAGCACAGGATACCTTCAAACTGTGCCTGATGTGACCTTTATCTAAAAGGCTCATCTGTGTTTTGCACAAAGAAGTTCACAGCTCAGACACTATTATCTGTATTCTTAGGTTTGAGAGTAATTGCCCAATTCATTGTGTGCTGGCAACCAAACAACAAACCTAAAACGCAGGCTGAAATTTTGCATAATAATGAAACTTGTTCATAACTGGATGTCATGAACAACTAATGAAAATTTAGATGAACATGCAAGCACTTGCCTTACACCATTAGCTGAGGCTTACATTTCGAGCAGTTCTGTTTCGGGCTGCTGTGGTACCTTGCTCCTATGCAGCTCCATGGCCTTGCCGACCTATAGGGTTTTTCTTAGCAGTAAAAACTAGCCCTTGGCACATTCATAATTCGTTTTTGAACTTACCACTCCATTAAGACGAACAAGTAAGTTCACTTCCCTGTCAATAGCATTGTTTGTGTCTGCCTTGCTACAGATACTGTAAGACACCATGCATTGATTTACTGCCTGAGGAATGACAACCTAAGAGTCTTGGAACTATATATGAAAAAAAAAAAAAATTCTTTTTGTTTGAGTAAAACAAACAAAAAGATTCATCCTAGCATAGTAATAACAATAATTTATAAGACTGGAGGATATTAATTCTCTGAAAATCCTTCTTTAATAACAAGAAATAAACCATTAAGAATGAAGTGGAAGGGCTGTTTGTTTACTGATTCGGATTAATAAACTTATTCCCTTTCCACCTTTTTCCCTCAAACAATCAGGAAACCCAAACAAAGCATTCCTTTGCAATTTTGTATTTACAAACATATCAGCACTAATGCTAAACAGAAAACCAAATATATCAGATAGTAAAGCCAAATTAAGTTCTAATTTTTATAATTATTAGTGAAAACCCAACAGCAATTATTGAAACATGTTTCCAAGAGGTACATTCTGAAAATATTACCTTATGAAAATTTATTAGATTTTTTTTTTTCTCAGTTAACTGCAAAAATTTCAAAAAATTCTTCACAGCTGAGATTCCAAACGTTAGTAACCGGCATTTTAAACTTACACATTTCAGTGTTTACACATGGGGCAATTTCTTTATTGTTTCATTCAACTCCTGGACTTAGAGAAAGTCATCATTAAAAGTAGACTTGCTAGCATTTTATTAATCAGATGGGGCACGCGTTTTGAACCACCTGTAGTAATTCAGTAAATTTTCAGTTCACATGTGTTTTGTTAAGTTACACCTGTTATTTGACTTACAGTACAGTGATAGTACCAAAGATAAGATGTAGCTTGCTTTACTGGAAGTTTTGAAACAAGGTGCAGAAAGAGAAGTTATTCAGAAGTTAAATAATTCATCAATACTCTTTGCAGCCAATACCTCAATACCTCCACTTGTTAGGAAAAGTTATGTCAACATCAAAAAAAGCACTTCATCCTTGCCAGACTTTCCTTTGGGCTAAACTGTTTTGGTAATATTTTCCCCATTTTTCACTTGCTTTTTAAAACACTATTTAAATATTACTAATTTAACTCCAGGAATATCAAATACTAGTTTAGAAATCTAATCTAACTTGCATTACTTAATAAAAATTCTTTACCTTTGATGCATACAGTGTGTCGGTTTTTCTGTAACACATGCAAATAGATTTTTTTTAAACTGCATTCATGTGTCTTGTTAGGCCTTGTGGTAATGTAGCAGACATTAGCATGCACTAATGAGAGTCACATAAAAGGAAAACTGTTGTGCTACTGTGCAAATCTGATGTCTTCTAAGATAAGAGTAAGGGCAAAATCTAATACAGCATTGATATGACTGTATGTTATACATACAAACTGAAATTATTCATCAGGTTTAGTGTAGAAGAGGTAAAGGAATAATCCTAAACTTGGAATGTCCCTGCCATAACTGACCCTGGTTGCTCAGGCTATTTCTGGCCAAACTGCCATATTTTTCCATTCTCTAGATGTTTTATTCTCTCCTCTTACTGTTACCCATATAGATACAACAAACACTGAAAAAGGATTGTAAAACAGAAGTGTGAAAATATATGAACTATATATTTGATAGTATGCCATGACTACAAGCAGTTTGTTTTCTCTGATCATTACCTTCTACCATAGCCATTTTCAGCGCTCCTTTCTACAACAGCAGGTAACATAATTTGTCAGAACTAAAATTTAGAGCTATCCTTCAGTTCCCATATTTTCCCTCATGTCACACTAAAATCCCTTAACACAAAAGCTAAATTGTACAAAAATAATATTAAAAGTAGGGAAGACTCTCCTAATTTAGGAATGGGTGCATCCTACATCCTCCACAACTTAAGCAGAGACGTACATTAAACAAACAGTTAAGGAAAAGCTCTGCTCTATCCAGATGTTCGATTACATATACTCCATAACATGATGTTTCCCAATCAGTTATGGAGTGGGGGTGGTGGTGGGGTGGTGTTTCAGTTCTTCCTAACAAAATTTAATATCCTCTGGATGTGCTATGCATTTTTATTTTTACTCTTCTAAACAGGATGATTCCTTTCTTAATCTAGAGGCATTTTTCTTAAAAGCACACAGTAGAACCTAAAGAATTAAACAGGAAGACCTGATGAGCATACACCTGTGACAAAGACTTTAAATAGGATTTTTTTTTTTAAGGACAATCAGACAACAGCATGTAAAAATTACATTGTTAAGCATAGTCAGGCACCTTTGAACAGTTCGCTGACGAGCAGCAGTTTCTCTCAACGCGCGGTGAGCTCTCTCAAGCCCAACGTGAAGACCCTTTGCGTTCGGCAGGAGTAAAGTAAACCTTAAAACCGTGTTTCAAGTAAAAAGGTGCCACCGGTCCACCTCAGCGGGAGGTAACTTTCAGTGACCTGCTGCTGCTGTTCAGCCGCTCAGTCACAAACCCCGGCCGCTCGGGGGGACTGGGGAGAGCCCGCGGGCGCCCCGCTAGCCCCGGCGTTATCTGCCTGCCTCCCCCGCGCTCGGCGGGGGACGGCACCTCGCCTCTCTCGGGGACGCGGCTCGGAGAGGGGGGTAGGCAGCAGAGCCCCTCCGCTGCCCTCTCGCCAAACACCCAACTTTTGCGGGGTCGCGGGCACAGGTGGAGACGGCCGCCGGGCGGTGACCGGCTGCCGTGCCCGGCCCCGCACTTCCTCTGCCCCCTCAGCGGCGGGGAGAGGCAGCGCTACCGAGAGGGGCTGGCGGGAGCACCGCGCCCAGCCGCTGGGCGCCCCGACACCCGACACCCCGCTTCCCCGGGCCGGACGACGCCGGCGCTGCCGGGCGCAGGTGCGGACCCTCACC
>VXBL01000377.1:191122-250187 GCA_013400195.1 Aramus guarauna | reverse complement strand
AAAAACAAACCAACCGAGCCCGGCCGGTGCGCTCGGCTCAGGAAAGGCCGCTACGGCGGTGGGGCTTCGCCGTTTAAAGGCGGGCGGGCTGCGGGGCGGGGGCTGCGTCCTGCCCTCGCCCCTCTCAGTCTCTGTCTCTCCCCCTCTGCCGCGGAGCAATCAGAAATCAGGCGGCTCTGGTGTGATGTTCGCTGCTCCCTCCTGATTTGCGTGCCGCGCAGCCGGCTGCAGTTTTTTGGTGCCGCCGCTCCCGTGCCGCCCGNGGCTGCGGGGCGGGGGCTGCGTCCTGCCCTCGCGGCGCGGCCCCGGTCCCGGTCCCGGGCCTCCACCCGCAGGTAACGACGCGGGCGTCTCGCAGGAGAGGGGGGACCCGCCCGGGGCGTCACCAGCCAGCGCGAAAGGCAGCTGCGGCTGAACGCCGCTTCTTAAAGTTACGCCGAGGGGGGTACAGGAGAGCAGCAAGCGTGAGCTGGCCGCGTTTGGGCATCCCCGGCAGACTTACTCTGCATTTGGGTTTAATTTCTCAGTCAGGTATTAGGAGGTTGGGCGGGGGCGGGGAAGGAGACTCAGGCAGGAACGTGAGGCTGCGTGTCCTGACCAGCTCTGCCGGCTCCTGTCACCCCTGCCAGGTCTCCGGGGATGGGCTCGCTATCGAAGTGCCGTACTTAGAGCACATCCCGGACACGGGGTCTCTCTATTTATTTATTTATTTATTCAATCAATTCAGCATTTCGATTTCTGCATTTGTACAAAGACATTAAAACCCCCCATAGGCAGATAGTCGTATTCATATTTTTGATTACACCTTTCTAAAATCAGGTGTCTAAACCCACACGTAGGAGAAAAGCAAGCCGTGTGATTGCCGAGGCTTCTGAGTGTTCACAAACCCCATTGAAGTCAATGGATAATGCAGGTACAAGGTGCTGCACCAGAGAATATCAAAGTTCCTGCTGAGGTGCCTAAACAGATGCTCAGAGAAGCCATATACGGAAACAATTACTTTGTAATCCAAGAATAAAGCATATTTAAAAAAAAGGGGGGGGGGGGATTCTTTTCAGAGAATGAGCAAAGCCAACACAGAAATATATATTTGGGAGTTTTTAGAAGAATCTTTTCGGATTATCCTGGGCCGACAATAATGCAGTATTTCCCATGTTTGGCTGTATTAACAACGTCCTATAAGAAAATGAACCTTTGTTCAAAAAGCAGATTAACAGGGAAAGCTTCAGGAAATTTTTATAAATAGTGAAATAGTGGTTAGTATTTTGCCTTAGTTTCATGGTGGAGTTAAAAAAAAAGAAAGTTCCATTTTTAGAATTTCATCTGAAAATCATTATGAAACATTACAGTCTATGTGTCACAATACTGTTCTGTTTTGGAATTTATATGGTCAAAGGGAAAGCAGCACTGATGTTACAAGGTTAGCTTTTTGGGGCAATGGGTGAGAATTCAGATTGTTCTTCTGCTCCAATTCTTGGTTCAATAGTAATATGCTTCCCAACCATACTGCCAGAAGAAACTACTGCAGGACCTCCTCTATAAAGATCCCCCAAATTCAGATTTGGGCCCCACGCATAATTGATACCCCTGCTTGTCTGCAACTTCTGAAAAAGACTTTTCACGTGTTAATGTAAAAGGGCAATTCGCACAGCAAAAGTAAACTGACATTCCTTCCCTCACGCTGTTGCAAGATACAAATTTGGGCTTTTTATAATAGGTTTTCCTCAGGCAGCCCTAGTGACATATACATACATATTTTTATATGTGTTCGTGTGCTCTCCATGCGCTTATGCGCACTTCTACATCTCCATGTACAGCTGCAGGTGTGAATGCTGCACATTATGCATGCTTACTTGCCATTAATGAAGCCAAACTAGACTTCTTCAAGGAGCTTAGAAAGTCTGGCTTACCACTTCTGCTTTTACACATCATATCAGACTGGAGCTGAATACAAAAAGGAGGCAGTGAAAGACGGTTTCCTCTCACAAGCAAAGCACAGTTTTGTCTCCTGGTAGCCTTGAACTCCACGAGCCACAGGAAACAAGTAGGTAACAAAACAGCTAAAAGGGGTAGTATCTTCTCTAAAGTATTCCTTCAATAACTTTTAATTGGCCACAGAATTTCCAGGAGAACAACTTTGACAAAACACCACTCAGTCATCTACACACAGATTAAATTTTTATAACCTTATGTATTATCATGAATTCCAAATTAAATCTTAACCACTGTGCTTTAATCTTTTAGATGTATGCAAACATGCTAAATGTAACAGAGGAAAGCAAAAATAATAGATATAAAAAGGTAGAGTCCTATTTGTATACTCGTTTTTTTCTGAAATGTAAAGCCACTTAGTATAGTAAACAGTGCAGACATAAATTTTGTAAGGGATAATTGCACCAGGAAAAACAAAGAAGAGGAACCACAGTCTGAGTATTTTCATACTCAGATTTGTAGAGAGTATGTTTTTGTAGAAGGAAATCTATATGTTCTCATTCTTAAAACAAACCAGAATTTGGTGTGTGCTGGGAACAGAAAAATAACTATTCTATTTTCATTTTTATTTTCTAAATAAAGGGAACATCTTTCTGTTAAAAACAAACAAACATTCAAGAAAGGAAAGATAGCATAGGCATAGAATTACAGGTAATAGGCTGTCCTTTCTCCTTTGGATAGTTACACATACATAATTTGTCTTTAATGTACTATGTTAATTATAATAAAACTGACTTTCTGTAAAAAAGAAAAGGTATTCCTTTTTTTTTTTTTTGTTAAAATTCCCCATAATATAGTGCTGTGTGTTAGCCCGTTGAGCCATCATTCACAACTGTAGGTGGTTTAATATGATCAGAGTAAACATTTTAATTAAGACACTAACAAAGAACAGCTTTGCAATAAACTTAAAACACATTTTCCATGCAGCACTCAGTTTTAAAATTACCATAATATTTGGACCAAGACACCTGCATTAGGATTTTTTAGAAGAGTAACATTTGCACATACTGACCTAAACTATAACAGGTGTACTAAGAAAAAATATAATGTAATATTGATCCCTTAAAGTCTGAGCCAATAGCTTTTTAGTGAATAAAACACTGCCAATTTGGCAGTCTAACCAGAAATGAACTTTTTAATAGTGTATCTCTTATTCAGGGTTCTAAATTACACTTTCCCATAAAATTGAAAGTTAATTCTGGTTTGTTATACATGGTATTCTTGTTTCTGCAGAATTATATACACAATTTTTTTGTTTACTACCATCTTTAGCATATTTAATGACAGGTTAACACAAGATCACTACTCATACTCTTCCTTCTTCTTACCATAGTCCCTAAATATGCTTATGGTATGTGCAGCAATTCGCAGGAAGTTTTTTTAAAGTATTTGCAGATTTTGACAGTTTTCAATGTTCAAAACACACACACCGAGCTTCAAGGGAAAAAAATTAGAAGGTTCATAAAGTTGCAGCCTTATTACCTTTTCTATTATTGATAGAGAAAAAGACAATGAAAGAAAAAGGGATGATAGTCAAAAGGAAAATTGTATATTCAAAGAAAACTGTTAGAAAGATAAGCATACTGGAACTGGGCTGAATAAGTATTTAAGTTCTGACACTAACAGTATTATTCATATGTATTATTTATAAATATAACTTACATCAACCCTTTACTCATGAATTTACTGTAATGCAGAATATTTTGTTATAGGCAATGATTCCTACACATACAGGATCTAGGAAAGTAATTTGCCAAGTCTTGCCTGTTAATTATGTAAGTTACGTGGCGAGATTACATTTTTCTTTTCAGTAGACTTATAGATAGTATAGACCTATTTTGAGCACACTAATTCTAATGCTCTGCACCATGTAAGAAGGTGCAATTTAATGAAGTGACAATGAACCAATTATACCGAACAATGTTTTAAGGAAATTACTGACTAAATGCGCAGTATTGTAGTTTCATCCCCATCTTGTTACATGCACAAGCTTTGAATTGCCTCACATTCGTTTTACACTAAAACTACCGAGTCATGATTATAACATTATATGATGTACGAGATCATAAAATGTTACACATTTTTCAAAGTTTACACATGACAGTTGCAGAAGAACTTATATGACAACCCTTTCTTCATCTCCAGTATATCCTTTTGCATTTCCATATTCTTTTATAAAATAAACAAAATATCCAAATTTTAAAGGGGTGATACAGGCAAATCAGTTACTATGCTTTTCACTTGCAGTTTCTTCAAATAAATCTAATTCTTTGGATTAATAGGCACAGCAGAAGATACAGTCTAAGAAGTTTATGTTTTGCAGGAAGGTCTAATAGTAATAGAATTGTCCTGGAAATCTTTCAAGAATAACAAATTTTTTGGCAGCAAATATTTTCAATATTTAAATTTAGTGAGTGGAATCTTGCTGCAGTGGGGCAAAGGGATTCTGGATAAAGGCAGCAGAATGAATGAAATCACAGATCCTGACAGAGAGGAATGGATCTAGACCACAAAAAATAAATAATGTGGCCTCACTGACAGTGGAGGAACCAAAAGCTTCCTCATCATGTTGGCAGAGGTATTGTCAGAGATGTCAGTATGACTGTGGTTTAGTAGAGCATCTGAATTAAAATGCCAGACAATGCAGAATTACATACTAATCAAACTTGGGAGTCCAAGAGAGGTAAGCTTTTACATAAGGGCTTTATCCATCTATATCAATTATATAATCCCAGCTGATCAAACTGCAAATTGAGTTGGGTCTCAAAATGATAAAAGAATTTTATGCACAAACAAAATGCTTAGTAAAAAGGGAAAAAAAACCCTGTAATTAATAGAGAGTGAACCAGATTCTATTCACACTCCCCAAATAGTCCCCTTGACATAACCAAGAGCAATGAAGTGAGGGCATGCTTCAAGGCTGCGTCTAAACTGTTTATCTCCTGGAAGTTAAAAAACTTACATTGCACTCTTAACGGCACATAAAGCTTCTTAGGTTTTTTTGTAAGAATATTTAGAACCAATTAATGATTATAGTGAGATATTTTTTTAGTAATTAGAAGTAATAGTAAATATAACCATAACTGAATGTATAATGATAATGCTATAAACATTCTGGGTCACATTAACAAGATTATATGCCCAGTTTTAATAACCTATGTTTCAAATTACCATTGAAATATTACTGCTAATACTTTAAAAACCATATTTACAGCTTTAAAAGATACTTAAATTTATATTTGGACCCTTTTATGAAGAGGCAATTCCACACTGTACTCATAAAAATTGTGAAACCAAAAGTGAGGTCAAAAAGATTAATTTATATTGTAGGTTGTGATAAAACTGGAGTTTTGCTTTCAAATGGTGTTAGCTATGGACAAATTGGAGCTGTCTGTATCTAAATACTCTGCTTGAGTTTTATAATACTTTAGAAAAATGGAAAATTTTTCAGATGCTTTAATACATATTGCTTCTGAAATCAAACCCTGTGGCTATATACTATTTTACTTGAACTAATACTGTATCTACTTAAAGATTTGAATCTTCCTGATTGTTTTTCCCTTTTGGTACTGCTGCCTTGTAGATGAAAATGAGAAAACACCGAGGTTGGCTCAGTACAAATAACAATAAAGGCAAACAACCAGACTTATTATAAAGACATATCTTTTTGCCCTTATCCAACTGCAGCTTAATACAGAAATTGCTTCAGGCACTGGAGCAGACGTGTTTATCATTACCACAGATTAATGTTCTGTTTGAACAGTAACTCCTATTCATGCTTGCATTGTCTTAGTAACTGGTATGATGTGATGTATACATTTCTGCACATCAAGTTGAGCTCATCTCCTCTATGAGAAGCAACTGATCCCATGGAAAACTAGCAATAGGATGTAGTAACTATATCATACGTGAGACATGAGTGGCAATTATGTCAAGGTAGCTGATAGAATCTGAACTCCTCCCAGAAATTATGAGTCAAATTATTTTCAGTTATATGCAATAGTCCTTCATACCACCACCAAACTAATCTGGTGCAATCACTTAGTCTTAAATTCTACACAAAGTCTTTTAACTGTAACTAATTTTGGAAAACTGTTAGCATCAAACAAAATTCCAAGTCTGAAAATGTCTGTGTGTCTGATCCCTACTTCGTTCGATACACAGGATTAGTAGTATTCAAGACTGCAAAATCGAGTGAGGCAGCAAGGTATTACAAACATTACTTGTTGTTCGAGTTAGAATGTAGCCTGCAGGAAGACAAACTCAATTCTGTGCTGATCTTTGCTATAGCCTCTTGCTGTGACACCAAAGTCACTGAAATGAATGTTAATCTCAGGTAGCTGAACCGATCACGTAGGTGGGAGTTGTCAGTAATGGATAAAACAGGTAGTGACCAAAGTTTAAAAATAGTTTCATCCCTTTGTCCTGACTGTGAATGCCTATCTCCCCGTCTGTCTTCCTATAACCTTCTGCTCTAACTGCAACCCCCTTTTCTTCTACGAGCATAAAGGCTTCGAATATATTTCTTGGTTGCTTGATCAGACACAACATTAAAGAAACAAGGGACACGTTACTGATGGGAAATAAGAAACAAAAGACGTTCCTAAGTTTTGCAAGGCCAAAACCATTATGATTTTAACTAAAACTTTGGTAAATGAGAAGGAAATTGCTACCTATTTTCTGATAGGACCCACACTTAACACCTAGTCTATGGTACAATGCGGTGTGTCAGATCGCAGTTTTGCTTCATGCCATTTCCACCAAATTAAAAGGACAGATGTAAAAGGAGTCTTTGTAACAGAAGGTTTGCTTAAACCTTGAATAAAAAGGAGATGCCACTTTCCTTTGTAATGTATTATTGTTTAGGTCTCCTAAGGCAAGTATGACAGGTTGGGCCAAACTACAGCAGAAATAACAAAAAGAAGCTATTACACTCCTGTTAAATCTGGCACAAATGAAGTGACATTTATCCCATAATATGTCACTACCAAGGGAAAAATATCCCAGAATTACTAAAATAGGCATTTTTTTTTAAAAGTCATGGGTCTAAGACAAAATCAATCGAGAAAATGTGTATCTTGTCAAAACTCTATGGGAAAGGGTTTAAATTTCTTTTAGCAAAAAGTCAAGTAATAATAATAGCAAACAATGAAAATCCATGACTTCACTTTGTGCCAGGAACCATTTGGAGGGCTGGCTTTGAACACTGAAACTTCTCTGCTTACAGTGATTGTCTCTACACAGCTATCTGGTGATTTATCTTTGCTATGATTCATTATTTCTTAACAACTTGCGCCTGACTTTGCTAGCTAAGACCCTTTGCTACTTACCACATCTTCAGCTGGCTGCCTCTTACTAATCCTTCCAGTGTTTTCTAATAATGTCGAACAGGATTTGAACACCTACTTTCTAGATGCATGGTTGCTTCTATTCTTCAGGGTTTAATTCATAGTATAATTTACTATGGTGCTGTGTAAGTTATATAAAAACCACCTGTGTGCATTGGCTGTTTAAAAAGATCCCATGCAGGCTTAGAGGGACTGAGGGTAAACAAACAAATTTCTTTGAAGGCTTTGATGAACAAGTGTTGTCAACATTTTATTCCATACATTTTATCTGTAAGCCACAACACAGAACAAGACTCCTATTGGGACCATCCTGTCCACTGAAATTATTGGAACCTGACAGTTTTTCAGTGAGACTATGCTTTTGATCTTTAAAAGATGATTTAGAATAAAATAATTACCTCATATAAACCAGAAAAGTTTCCACTTTGTTCCTGAAATCTATTAATTTGGATCACCTCAAATACTTCGTCAGCTTTGTTAATGATTATTGGATAACATGAGAATGAACATAAATTATGATGCCCTCCAAAAAAGCTTCAAAAGAGTCTACCTTGATGCCACCATCATTTTTATGAAGATATTTCCGTAAATACGCATAACTAAATATATTTGTGGTAGTCATCAGCTGCTGATGTAATAGGGAAAACTGCAATAATAAAGGATACGCGTTATATCTAGGAACCTAGCAACAGAGTTAGTAGCTTAAATCTTACAATTTATATAGCATTATACAGTATGAATCATATCATCTTTTGATCTATGATCTTTATGTAATTCCAGAATCTGAAAGAGATATATAATCACTGGATATAAAATGCAATAAACGGTGATTAAATAAATATACAACTAGACATTTCATTTGAGTAATGTGGCTGCTTCTAAGAAAAAAGAGGTTTTGGAAGAGAGCAAATCTCTTTGAACTGCTGATCATGGGATAATCAGTCCATCACAAAAACTCAAGCAAGCATTTGAAATGTTTTGGTACAGATGCTTTTAATAATCTTAGCATGAATTTCCAAAACATCTTTTCAAGGTGGATTACTGGTAATTCTGAAATGTTTACTTGATGCTTTATTGAACATAAACAGTAGGCAGAAGCTAATGCTTTTTGCCCTAAGAAGTATTAGGGTAAGAAAGATGAAATAGAACAGTGCCACTGACACTGCTTTTTAAATTATATCACTTCTAACTACTTTAAACAAGGAAGATTATTTTCAAATGCAGAATACAAAACCACTTTAAATTATTTTATAGTCAGAAGCCAGAAAAGGGTGAGAACGTGGAGTCCTTAACTTCTTAATATTGCAAAACTAACAACCAGCCTAACACACCGGACTCCAAATACTGCTTTCTAAGATTGAAAGTCCAGTGATGTCAACAATGCTAATTTTTCAGGAAAAGAAATTAATCTGAAAGATGCATAGTATGAATAACATGAACACAAGTTGAACTGTTACAGGGACTATCAAATGAATTTAAAGCTGAATGTCGTTCTGCTTGTTTAACTGACAGATTTTAAGTAGTATATGGGTAAAGAATGAGAAACAGAACTGTTTTATGGTTGTCTATTACATACAAGATGCCACTAGAGGGACTTGTACAGCCAAGAGTAACTTACATGAGCTTCAGAAAGAAATGTGGATAAATTATTAACAAAAATTGAAATATGAATAAGAAGTAGTTATAGCTATATTTTTTAATCACACCTAAAAAGAACTCTGCCTTTCCATCTCTGTCCTTTCTTGACAGTATCCTAACATTTTTTGTCATAGTGACATCCTAAAAGACAACATCAGGGCCATACCTTTAAGATTATCTATATCACATAGATAAAAATAGACTTTGTTTGGACTTCAGAATATGGTTTAAGTACCTTTAAAGTTATTCTCACTCCCTTTGATTAAAATTCAATTTGTGCAATTCAAACAGTTCATTCGTTTCTGTGCAAGCAAGGCAATGTAAAACAGTATGCACAGTTCACAGAGAAACCTCATATATAGAGACAATGAATATTCCATGAGGTGAAAGGATTGAAGAATTTTCAAATGAGTTTTGAGAGGTGGTCTTTACTGTGATCTAGCCGCACCATGTGAGTAAGCTGCTTAAATGGGATAAGGAATTTTCCGCCCTGTATTTATAAAACAAACACCTGAACTACAGTAAAAAGATATAAAGATATTTCTGTCCTTTCAAGTTTTTCTGCACATCTGTTTCAGGTAGTAAAATATGCAACATTAGTCCAAGAAGAGAAACATTGTATTGGTATAAGTAAGAAATAAATTGACAGTAAAGTGTGTAGCCAAACCATCACAAAAAAGATATTTGTCTAATTGCCTGCTGTCAAATTCAAAGTGTGGTTAAAATACATTGATAGTTGACTTCAGATTTGTTCCAGACAATGCCCCGATTTATATTAGCAGATAGAAGACTAAGTGGGTAACAATTTAAATTCATGAGAAAAACATTTCATGTGACTGATCATTGAAGGAATATAGCCAATCGAAGTTTGACTACAATTTTAGATCTTATCAAAGTGCACTTTTAAAAACTTTAAAATCAGTGTTCTGAAATTCCAGACACAAATGAGTTGAGATATTTAAGACAATGATAATTTTGTGCTACTGAAATGGCTGGAACTAATTCAAAGCAGAAAGTATCATCATCTTTTTCTATTACCTTTCTAATTGATGCAAGCTGTGTTTATTAATCTAGAAAAATATTTTAGGCAGAAAAAGAAACACCTTTAAAACTTTCCAACTCAAATTTGAAAGTAATGTTATATTGCATAAAAAAGTGTGTTATCTAATGCCTTTAAAGAATAATTTCTTTTTTTCAGACTGAATCAAATGGTAAAAACTTGATAAATTTTTTTGTATTAGTGGGAGAGTAAAATATTACAGTAGACAAAATATTAGAATCTGTCTAAAAAACATTACTAGTTTAAGAAGAATGCAGAAAGCATTAATGTGGTTCTTAAAATGGAACAAAAACTCAGAAGAAATACTGCTAGTTTAAATAAAAGTTTGATTTTATTTAATTTTTTCCTCTTCATATTTTTTCAAAGTTTCATTTAAATTATATTTTGCTCATTAAATACCTAATGACAGATCAAATGGTTTTTTTGTATGTGTGGTTTTCCTCTTAATTCTTACAAGGAGAATTGCAAATATGACAGTAGAGCACTAAACCAGGTAGATTACTGCCCTTACCATACTCCATGGAAAGAAAAACAACAACAAAAAAATCCTGTCAAATTTAATCTAGAACATTTTGATTAAATCACCAGCATAAGTAAAGCTTTCTCACAAGGAGTTTCTAGTCACATATGCTAATATGCAAGAAGCATACAACATGGCAAGTTCTGTACTGTGATGATTACATGAACCCAGAGCCGATAAAACCAAATTTTAAAGCAGACAGATATTTAAAATCAGGAGTAAAAATT
The DNA here is from genome assembly GCA_013400195.1 of Aramus guarauna. Taxonomy (NCBI): domain Eukaryota; kingdom Metazoa; phylum Chordata; class Aves; order Gruiformes; family Aramidae; genus Aramus; species Aramus guarauna. The sequence continues at coordinate 239,402 of VXBL01000377.1, read as the reverse complement.
ACTACCATTTCCCTAGTGAGGCAGTTACTTTTAGGAAAGCAACTGTGTCTCATTTATCTTACCAACAAAAGTACGGGAAAATCTTGAGCATCTGCAAAATGGGAATCTCTAAATTAAAATTTGTTAAAGGACAGGAATGCAGTCATGGCACACAATCAAAAACCCCAAAATCTTAATGCATATAATGTAGTTGGATACAACGGTATCATTGTACCCTAATCTGAATGCAATAATATATATTTATTGGCTACTGGGCACTCAAGTGGTTTCTTCCCATCTTGGGTCCATGAAAAGCCGTAACTCACCCTTTACCTCATATCTCATCATCTTCCTGAGCATATAACATCCATTTAGCCTGGAAAGAAAAGTTGACTTTTGCTGCCTGTAATAGCTACTCACATATACTAAACTACTATACTGTCTCTGATGGTTATCATGTATTTTTTTCTGTATTATCTTATTCTAGATACTAATACCTGGATTTACTAAAAGAGGATTAAATGACAGGTCTACACTCTGACAAATTCAGATTATTTTTTCAAAATTACAAGGCAGGGTGAATACATGCATCTCCTGAAAGGTTACATAAACCAACCGTGTCTTGTAATATTTCCCCTTCTATTACAGTTTCATTTTTTGGATATAATTATAAGAATAAAAAAAAAATAATGAAACCAATTATTTGAGAGTGACCGAGTAAGGAAGAACTAAATAAGAAGACCTGGTATAAAAATATTACCAATACAAACTCAGATCTTAACTAAATCCAGACTGCATTAAAATCATATATAAAAAATAATTTATTAAAAATGGTTCCTCTTGAAAAGAAACATTTTTTATATATATATTTATTGCACATCTTGAACTGAGAATATATTTAAATAATTCCAATGTTTTAGAACTTTGAGTTCACATTCATATATGCTCCAGCTTATGCTATTCATGCCTCATTATCTAACCGTGTAGGATAAAAAAAAGTCCCAGGAAGGTATTCTTTTCCAAAATTCAGTGGGATGCTTTGATTACCTTCCTCAGTCAGTTTCTGTACCACTTTGTCAGGTCACTTTTAAGGGTTGCACCGGCAAAGGCTGCTTAGCCTGATGCTTTGGGTTGTGTGCAGCAAGGCACACCCCATATCATGCACACAGTGAGCATCATGTGCCACAAACAACATTACATGTTCAGCCTGGTTTATCCAGCCAAAAGTAGCACCATTCTCTGAAGCACAGACATCATATCCCAATGTCCTTCAAAGCCTATATTTCTTTGACATCCATATGGATATTATTTTATCAGTGTAGGCTATGAGAATAATACTGGTGAGAGAGGAAATAAAGTAGAAGGCAGAGCCAGTGTCGCAGCACTAGAACACCTTGTTCTCCTTCGCACTGGCTAACTTCCTTTACCATTTACCCCTCTAGCCTTCAAACACCCACTTACCCACATACCACCATTTTAACAGCTCACCAGTATTTGGACTGCTAGAAGTCAGGCCAGAAATGGCAGGGTTTTATGGTTCTAGGCAAGTAATATAAGCACTTACTATGGAATTACCATATGGCTGCAGGAAGGTATCATGGGCTTGTGCCACACATTTCTAAACTCATGCATGGGTGAGTGGGTATACATTGCCTCAGAGACTGAGGTGTGATTTCAGTAATGGCATCAGTGAGGCACATCTACCTATCAGTTTCCCCATGGTCCACTGCAAACCATAAAATCTGTGAGAGGACTGGTAAAGCTCCTGGGTCTATGAAGGAGGGCAGGATGCTCCACTGGGCTCCTTTCCATCCAGACACACAGTACCAGTTCAGCCATGACAATATCTCTGGCAGTTGTTTCTATTTCTGTGATAGGCTGCCTGAAACATCCAATCTACACACTATCAAGGAAGTCACTCTCTAAGCAGGACACAAAACTGCAAATCATCCTTCTATTTCAGCAAGGCTTTCATAGATAAGTAGCTACCAAGTTAGCTGAGGAGTGAGTGCTGGCACCTGTAAGACCCCCAGAGCATCTCTTCTGCGGGTTTGGCTCCTGGGGGTCACGGCCAGCTTAGTAGCCATAGGGAAAGTCCCCCAGACAGCACTGTGGGGAGGCCTCAGCCAGGGCCAGCCCCTTACTTTTAACCTGAGCCTCTAATTCTTGGCCCCCATCCTCCTGATGCATTGCAGCCTGTGCAAAGCTAGGGGACTCCAACTGGCAGGCTGCATTCCCGGCTTCACCCAAACCTGCCCCATTACCATGGACCTGCCCCTGACACTGACACTGGACCTGATCCTGACCCTGACTTGCTGGCTGATGTTCCTGGCCTGACCTAGGACCTACCTCATCACAATGGACATGTCTGACTCTCACTTGAACACGACTGCTATCCTCCCTCTTGTGGCTCCTTTGGATTGGGGTGTTGGGAGCAGCAAGGGCTCCCTCAGGGCAGCAGGGCACCTGCCAGCAAGTAGGGCAGGTCATGGGACAGCTGGGAGCAGCCCCAGCCTTGGGGCATTGGGCACCTCCCTGGGGACTGTAGGTTGGGGTCAGCACTGGGCTCAGCAGCCCCATGGCTAGGCAGGGCAGGACTGTGATGCAGCAGGACTGCAGGTCAGGAAGAGACCAAGCATGAGAGCCTTGGCCAAAAGCATCTTCCACAGGCAGGGGTTAGCTCCAACTGCAGCCTTCTTGCAGCACAGTTCTGTTGGGGAACTTCCCTCCATGGCCAGCAGCAGGATGAAGCCCACCCTCAGCTGCACTGGCTCTGAGCTCAGCACCCACCCCCCTCTGCCATGTCCCCCCAGGAGAAGGGATGCTCCTGGGGCCCTTACAGTAGCCTACTCTGAACCTTGGACTTATGCTTGCTTCTAATGCATTTTTCCTAATGCTAGCCTAATTATGCCATAGCTCAAAGCTTTTCAAAAAATCCCTTGGAATACCCAAAATACTTATCTGGTTGTTTTGAGACATCAGTGACACCTTTCTGAAAGGCGATATTCGAAATGCTATTCTTCGCAGAGCTAAGCAGATAGGAGCAGTCACCATGCTCATGTAGTCCGTGTAGGGAAAAAACCATTCAGATTTCACATGATGCTAAGTGGCCGTAATGATTAGCACCTGTGCACTGTAAATTCAAAATCCATACTGAGAAAGCTTGTAGCTAAATTCTTCAAGCATCGGAAGTACGCAATACTGTACTATTTAAAAATTCTCTTAATAAACCCATGCTCATCTTCCAGGAAACAGCAATTCAAAGAGCAAACAGATCTCATTTCTCTGCTGACAAGACCACCTGTATAGTCTCTTCAAGCTGATCTCATCTGCCACGGTGTGTGTCATGACACACAACTTTTCCCTCTTTCCTATTCTACCTAGATGGAAAAACCATGCAAAAACATATGGCTACACAGGACATCCTCAGCTACGTCTTTTTCAAGACAGTTAAAGAGCTCTTTAGCCATTCAGTATAGCTGCACTTGACACAACAAGTAATTTCCAGAGGGTCTAAAAAAGAGCTAAGAAAATTTTTTGGACATCCAAGGTAAATTTTACCCCGTTAGGCCTCCAGGAAAAGCAAAAGATAGTACCAGAAATCTTTAGCTTTTAGGGAGTTGCTGAAATTTCTATTTTAGAGATACTAATCCAAACTTAATTTTGTTGTTACAAATATCTGAAATTATGAATGAGGAGCTTGCGTAATTAGAAGTTGTGAAGGAAAGCTATAATTAATATAATTTCCATTTTTAAGTGGATTAAATGCAACAGCCATTTTTTGACATCATCTGGCACTACGTAAAGGAGTGTAAAGTGGGAAAAGTGAGAAAATGTGAGAGAAGTAGTTCAACTTATCCCCCGTTCATTATTTTCAAAATCTCTTTAGAGGTTAAAACTCAGGCAGATCACAACACACAGAAACAAAACAGAAATAACGACTCAGCTAAGTATTAGCCTTTGAAACTAGCTTCTGTCTTTTAGATAATGAAATTAGTAAAGTAATACCAGCACTAACTTTTACAAGCATTAACATTTAACAGGAATGGGGATATCAGAAAATATTTTTGGCACTGGTAATGTAAGAGCACATATTAAGGCAAGCTACTTCCTCTACCTGAGAATTTAAGTGCTCTCACGTTGTCTCTCTCCCTGGCTCTCTCCCCATTTCCATCTCCTTTCATGGAGAGATCTGTTGGAGTTGAAATTCCAGTACCAGTAACAGACATTTAGTCTTCTAATGAAAAAAAGTTCTAATAAAGGTAGCAGGTCTAATACAAATAAATTAGTTTTGCACTGTCTTCATCATGTTATTCAGCATTTTACTATTGATATTTCTGAAAACGGAACTTGTGTTCCAAATGACTATTCCTCTGTAAGGACTTGACCTTGGATTTTAACTCTGATCTTGCCAAGGACAGCATATAGATGGGCTAGGCTTCTGAAGGTGATCTTGAAAGATTCCTGCTGAGGACATCTAAAAATTTCTTGATCTAATAAGGGGACTCTTACATAACCTACTATGAGAAACAAAATTATCTTCTAGTCTCTTGTGGTATAGTTATTCCATCGTTAGAAAACTTTTGATTTACTTTGCCATTTTTTCACATGAAAAATGTCCTCTTTCCTAATATATTCTTCATTAGCTCGAGTTTTGCTTGAGATCTTTGAAAGCTTTGTTACCATACAAAAGTAACTAAGCATCCTTTGGGGAAATAATTTTTTTCAATTAAAATGGATATTTCTAAGCATTCTTAGACATGTATCCTTCTTATAAAAAGCATGAAATGTGGAATAGGTATTTGTTTGAAAGGATGTCTCCTTTTACAGTACAGTGCATATTAAAACTTTATACGGAATAGTATTTGTACTATCTTCAGTTTCTTCTAAGGCTTTCAGGGGATGCCAAGACTTACTCCAATATTTTGTTGTCCAGTGTTTTCCAGTGTCTTGTAATCTTTTGGGCCAAGTCACAAGCATAAATTTTATAGTTAATGGGAAATTTATTGATCTGCATTACAAATATAGTTTTGGGGCTCTTAGCACTGAACACAGCGTTCAAGCAATCCTACTTACTCAGTACTGCAATTTTTGACAGAAAACTCCTTCCATTGTACTTTTTCCTTTTTGGAAAGTCATACACTCATGAATGCCCTCTGACTTGAGGAATCTAGAGCAACACTTATCAAGATGTTGCCCATCAAGTCAGAGACTGACAGAGACACAGTACAATCATTTTAATCCTTCATGGGATACACAGCGGCATAAACCCCTGCTTTACAAGTCACAGAGGACCACTTGCCTGGCCTGTTGCTGAACTGTTGCTTTTTGAGGAAACAGTATTCACAACTCCTGGGTGCAATGAGGTTTCGAATTTGACCTCCAGAGAGTCTCTTGTGCATATGCTCATTTGCTTTATTCTGTGAGATCAGAGAGATGGTTTACTGTTAATACCAGGTCCTGTAGTCAGTTTTTATTCTGGATACAGAGCATAAATACATCTAGAAGCTTAAGCACTGAGTTATGAGTTTGGTATTTCAGCATAAAACTTTTAGAGACTGGATCCTGTAGTGGAGTTTAGTCTTGATTTACGCACATGCGTATTCTACAATGCATATGGGAATAATGAGACTCTTTAGAATGGAATTCACAACAAGTAACACACCAGGAGATATCTGAACTAGCAATAGGAAAAGATCACAAATTTTGGACTTCTAAAATGATTTTTTTTCAGGTCAGAGTTTAAGTTTCTTGATGCCTCATGTTTGTGGGGGCGGGGTTGAAGGCAGGCCATCTTCGTTTGTGTTTTGCATTGCAGATAGGAGAAATGCATCCTACATCTGTAATTAGGGTTGTTTGTCCCTTGAATAAGTCACATTGCTGCTTTATTGTGTAATGAGCACACTTTTAGTAAGAAACAGATTTTTCTTGGTTTTGTTTTTGCTGGTTGGGGTTTAGTGGTTTTTTTTGTGTGTGGTTTTTTGTTTATTTTAAACAGAAGATTTCTGTTTTTTTGTAGATTATCTAAATATGAACAAGGAATTTCAGTTCCTGGATATTTATGTTATGGACTGATTCCTAGGGATGGGGTCTAAGAGGGAGTGGGTATTTGGGAGAGTATTTTGTCTCCTCTTTTAGCTGTTCTCATCATCCACATTAGGATTTATACCTTTAAAACTTCCAGAAGCCATGGAGGTTGCACACAAAATTGTGAGAAGAAAAATAAGTGTTTATCGCAGCTGATACACAGCACACTGGAGAACATCTTTTGAGCTGCAGAAAGCATCTGCAAGAAGTATGTCAAATGCTGAGATTTTCTAAATTTTCCGAAGTTTGCAAATGTAAGCCACAATATCTCATGTGTGGCAATAGTAAAAGGCTATATAACTGAAGGGAACAGAATTATTAGCAATATGAAACTCCTTGAACTGCTTGTAGCTACAGAGCCCTTAAAGAGTCTTTAGGGAAAAAAATTCCACATTTTCATATCCTAAAAATGGACCATGTTAAGCTTCATTTCCTTGCTCACAGGTTGCTTAACTCTGCAATGAGAATGTACAACTTTAATTATGTCTTCTCACAATGGAATGCAATGTACATGATATATTGTATATGATATTGGGCAAAATTATTCCATCTTAAAATTCCATTCAATTCATTTTATGGTAATATCTATCATCAGCCATGTATACAGGAAAAAAGATTTTCTAACATGTTTGTTTTAAATTTACATAGTATATATTCTGTTGGACAATCACATTTATGCATTATCTTATTACTAGTACTATCTTGTATTACTTTATATAATATCTTCAAAGTTTCACAAAAACCACTGTGAGGTTCAAAGAAAATGAAAATACACAGTCATATATTCTCACATAGACTTTTTATGACTTAAATAGGAATTAATTATAACTTAGAAAGTTGTTATTTCATTCTGTAATAGGTAATATACTTCCTAAACTTCTAGAAAGCAGTACTCTCTCAAGATATACACCAGTCATTTGGTTTATTAGACTTTACTGTCTTTTAAAAAACAAAATCAATTGCATAAAGGATAACATGTATGAGCATAGTTTGATAACGGACTTTGATTTCTTAAGTATACCATGATTAAGTATTCAAGATATACTGCAGTATTTTATTTTTTCCATTAGAGTTTGCCTTTTGCACCATTTTCAGACTGTAAATTATTTAAGTCAGTTGAACATTCTTCCTTGAATAATTTATTTACTATGAAATTGTAAATTGCAATATTCTGTCAAATTTCATGCAATCCAGTGAAAATAATCCAATTTATTGAGGGTTGATATTATTGGTTACATGAGCTTCTCCAGTGACTCCTAGAAAACACTAAAGAAACTTTATTATAATGTAACAAAGGACAAGGCAAGAGTGAGCAAAAAGTCAGGAAGTAAAAAGGTCTGGGTTTGTTTTTTTTTATTGAGACAACAAAATCATTGGCATTCCAAGAACATGAAACTTTGCATATTTGCCATTTAATTTGTTACAAAGTGTCAGAGATTTTTTATTATACTTTAAAACAGTTGTCTTTTAATTGACTATTTTATTTACATAGCAGTAACTGACTGTAGTGGTTAGCTCTCATATGAAAATTAGTGTTCAATTTGCATGAGCTAATAAAAAAAATTATATTCCAAAATGAGATTGTTTGATTTCCTTTTCAAGTAAAGGAGAAGATATGTTGAAAAAACAACTGTAATCTTTCTTTCCTGTTTCAGTCTTTGTGAAACCATGACAAATATAAAGCTTGGGAGATTTCCAATTAAACATGGAGAATATTACTTTATTAAGGTTAGTTCCAATAAACTTTGTGGAACACAATTTTTGAGTAAGGCAAATAAGATTTGGCCAAGGAAACAACAATTATGCATCCTTTGGAAAAATAAACTAACAGACTGTGTGCCATAACAGAAAGGATAAAACAAACTTGGATTCCTGCTGACTCATGTGGGCTGTTCAGTATCAGCCAGGGATAATGTTCTGGCATAACAGCCCATTCCATAGTGAAAAAAAGTGAATACCTTGTTCTCACAAGAGTTAAATACCGTATGTAACACACAACTTAACAACTATAAATTCAATATAGTAATAGACTATTTGAATAAGTAGACAATTTACAGGCAAGATGATTCATTGTATGCTTTTTAGAATGTAATTAGCTATGCTCACAATCTTATGTTTATTTCAATGCCTAATTCTTCTATTTGAGAGATGTCTGACATGCCCTAAATCTCCATGTGAACTGGACCAGTGCAGAGTAACCATCTCAAAAGTCAATGGATTGCAGTAGGGTAATGAGCAGAAATAAGCATCAACGTTCACAATTCCTGCCCTTATACACACAGATTGGATAAGAAGAAGATGAATTATTTCTATAAATGCAGGACCGGTGTTCTTTAAATTGCTTCCCATTAATGCTGCATTATTTTATTTATTAAGTAATTTAGTTTTGAATGGAAGATGATAGATTTACATCAGACAGGATCAGATTTTCCTTACTAATAGGAAAGTGGATTATAACTGTCTATGAAATTGTCTGCATTCTGCTTTTCCAGAATAATTAAAAAAAAAAAAAAAAAATTGAAAAGTAAAACTGCTGCACATTACAGGAAAATATCCAGATATAGCTGGCTGCTAGTGCAACCAGCTTCAGCTTGTTCTAAAACCTCATTTCCATTTCCTTTCAAGTATGGTATCAACACTTTTTTTTTCTTCCAATAAAAAATGTATTCACATATTAAGTGACGTAGTGGTTGTCTTTCTTCTTGCACATCTGAAACTAAAGAAAACTTCAGTTATTCAAAACAGCTGAACTATTTAAGCTACAAGCAAATCTGAACTGGATACCAATTATTGAAAACAGGATTTATGCTTGCTTCCTGGTTTTCCAGCCACTAGAGGGCAAGGTTTTCTGTGTCTTTTTCCACGGGAGAAAGTATTTGACTCCAAACACAGTGCTCTTAGTTCCTTCAAAGCATATGTGACCTTGAACATGCCATTCTGCCAGGTACATCTGAACTTGAATCCTTTCACCACTGTTGAACAACATTCGAGGAACAAATAAAGCCACAAGATGCTTACATAATACAAGGATTTTCTTAATCAGTGGTCATAGTAAACCGGAGAGAAGATAAACTCTCATTTGACACCAACCTATGTTAACTCAATTCCTTGCTTACTTTAGCTGTTCAACCCGCACCTTTGTGTCAATTATGTTTTTAAACTCTTAAATGCACTAAGGTAAATTGGAATAAGGATGTCAAGCACTAACTTCAAACCTTTGAAATTTGAAAGGCAAAGTTTATTCTCAGATCAAAAAAAGTCAACTACTGTTTTTGTCAAAGGGAATATCTAACCTTCTCTTGGTTTTTCTTTTGCTTGTGGATTTTCCTTTATTTTTCTCTGGAGCACACATTTCCCCGTCTTCCAAAGATACATAATTTCTCACTTTTCCCACCAGAAACTTAATTCCACTTTTCTTTGGTATTCTAACACTGTGATTTTTAATACATTCTGAATTTTTGTTATTTTTTGTTATTTTTGGGGAAAAAAAAAAGTCTATACTAATAGTCTCCAGAGATTTTAATTGGTCTTCCTGTTTGTTACTTCTAGACAGGCTGTACATTAGAAGGCCCAATTCTGAGTGACTATTTTTTTAATCAATAATATTCTGAGGTCTTCTCTATCTAGCCTATTTGGAACCCAGTTGTCATTGCTCTTTTCTTGATTATCTTTTATCAGGTCCCATTGCTAGTATAAACTTTAGCATTGCTCACTAAAGCATTGTTGAGCTGAGTAAAACTCTTGAGTTATAATCACTTCTCTCAGAGCTGCTCCACCTTCTTTGATAATACTATGTGTCTCCAAATACTTCTTTATGTTATTTAGTTCTTTATTTTATATGTTTCTCTTCTGTTTTTTCTGCTAGTGGATTTTTTTAGTGGTATTTTTGAAAAGGAAATGTTTCCTTCGTGTCTTTTCCAAAGATTTTTTCATCTGTATGCTAGATTTTCTTGTCTAAAAAACTATCTTCACAGCAGTGTTATGAATGACACACTGAATAAAGCAACACAGCATTTGACTGATAAATTTGTAAGGATAAATCTAAGTTTTGTAACACTTAAAATATGATCTCAAGTTCAGTTTGAAAGAGATACTTAGTGTTTGTGCGTCCTTGTGGTTTCTGATATCAACCTGCAATTGCTCATAATGTCAGTTCCTTCTACATTTGACATACATCTCAATCCCTACCAAAACAGAGATGATTTGTGCTCTTTCTGGTGACATCCATATGTTGTTAGGCTATTTTCTGGAATGCTTAGCCTGTGGAAGCTGTGTTTATGCACCCTTCTATATGAACCAGTGTTGGTGCTGGGCAAGCTTCTCTCACAGACTTCAGTCCCACGGCCGTGGTGGCTCTTGCACATCCATGACTGCCTCAGCTCAATCCCTGTCCTGGGAGCTCGGTGGACCACTTTTTGTCTGGTCCCTACTCTTTGATGTGGTGAACGTGGACAAATTATTTGAAGAGAACATTTTAATTTGCACAGATCCTCAAAGCCATTACGTGGTCCTCAAGAAAGTCCATCAACAGATACGTGAAACAAAAGCACAGCATAAATTTAAGTAAGAAAGAATCTAGAAGCAGTCTGGGTCGCACTATAGGAAAAGCTATGACTGTAAGGACTGGAAGATAAAGGCCAAAAGTGTCTCATCTGCTAAATAGTATCTTTTTATCTTAATATATTATCTTCCTTGACATACCTTCTTTAACAGTTAAGATAGGAAAATGACCTGAAACCCTTCTATATGACTGATATTCTACCCTGGAGAGATGTTCAAGCCAAAAGTGCCCTAGAATATCTGCAGTCAGATATTCTGACTATCAGTAGACCTGACAAGTCAGCAGACTTGTACAATGCTAGTGATGAAACCATTCTAAGCAGAAAGATAGGTTTAACTTTTACAGCTACCATTTAGTTTACCTACCACTATTCTGAATTTTTGGTACTGTCAAAACAGCAGTTATCCACTTGAAATTATAATTATAACTTTCAAATAAATATTATTTTAAATATGATTTTCAAATCAAAATGTAACACTTCCTGAATAAGTCTTATTGCTGTATTTAAAAAGATGAACAGTGGGGGACCAAATTACAGAAAAGGCCTAACGTTCTCTTAATTTGTATTCCACTCTAACATCATGAATTGTATAGAGACCTGGGAGAGAAATACTGAACTATCTCCATTGAATGCATTGCCAATACTAACCTAAGAAGGAAGCCTTCTGTAACATTCAATATAATAAAGTATAGTATAGTGTGGTCTTTAAAATACCATATATAAACATATATAAAAATATAAACTACCAATAAAACAAACATAAGGATTGATTGTTAGTTGGTTGAACAGACAAGTAAGAAAGGTGAATGCATTTATTCACCATAGGTCACCCTCCTTAAATGTAAGCCATATTTAGGGAATCTAAGATCTGTCCCCTGACTTCCTTTAGTTGATCAAACTTACCAAGAGGTATTCAAATCATAGGAAAGAGTTTGTTGCTGATAAAGTTTTACTTGCAGAAGGAAAACAAACAGCCTTTGTAAAATGATTTTCAGCAAGGATCTAAATATGCTTCTACTGCATATACACAATATTCATGTTGTATTAAATATTGAGAGAGATATAGAAAAATTAAAGGGTAAATGTTAATACTGAGACTGGTTCCCTGAAGCCACTGAAGTCACTGGTCCCTTGCAGTGAAGGCAGGAGACAGACTTTATCTAAACCCAATCCAGTGGCAGAACCTGCTCTGCACTGGTTGACGAGCAGAGCAATTATTACCATTCAGCTATAAACAGCTATATGCATCTTAGGAAATAAATCAAGAACTTGAACCAGCAGACTGAGCAACAACAATGGGTAGTGCTAGGCATCAGTTGTGCGAGCTGTCTGTATCAGAAATTCCTCCTTCTTCTGGTACAGTTTGCTAAAAAAAAATACAAGCATTATCTCAGTGGGAGTCCTGTATGTTCAGTATCACTTAGCTGCTGCTCTTTGCTGACTTTGCCCCATCAGTTCACCATGTATCTCAAGAATGATCATGACAGTATCAAATGATGCAAAGTTATATGGGATGTAGTTTGAACATGTATGAATGAGACAAGAAGTTTCCACTATAGTCACTCAAGTTCTATGCACTACAAAAAACATATAAAATACTTGGCAAGTAAGAACTTGTATGCATGACATGAGCTTTCTACAAATATAAGAATTTCATTGTTGCTCTTGTTAGAAGGCAGTGTGAAATAGAGGAGGGAAAATCTGCACAGCTCTGCTCTGACATTTTAAAATAGAAATTCTGTTCACCACTGTCAACTGCTTTCAGACTATCATGAGGTCTGTTCCTTCCTATGTCAGTAAAAGACATGAGCTGTTTACAGGGAAAACTACTCTTTTCCCCCATCCATTAGTCTGGTCATCTCATTACAGCAAGAAACAAATTATCATTTTTGCTCATATAAAAAGTGTGGTTTAGCTTTCAGTCCTTTTAAATCTGCAGCACTTTTGGTGAAATTGCAGATAGTTTTGTATATTAAATAATGTATAAAGAGTAATATTCATTACAACTATTTACTCTCTAGTGTATAAAGCAGTCTCAAACTTCACCATCCTTCAGTGTGTAGTTAATATATTCTACATGAACAACCAGATTAATTGTGTCTCTAGTAAAAGTTACAAGTATAATTGCATTGGTTTTCTCATAGCATTTTGATTTACAGTTTGAGTCACTTACGGAAAAAATTATGACAGTGTTCTCCTTTTAAATAAAAAGAAAGTAACAAGATAGTTTGTTTAAACCAATTCATATCCTCTAATTCTTGCATTTTTCCTCTTGTGCTTATCGGAATTCAGTGTTGTTGGGTTTTGTTCCAAAAAAGATTTTATTAAGTCTTTTAAAGATGCTTCTGCTTCTCCCAGTGCCAAGCAAAATCAGAAAACTAAAGGCTGAAAATGCAGCATTGTGAAAAAAGAAGCCATCAGCTTGAATTTTTAATTTTTTTCCAAGGAGTTGGTCTTTGATTTTTTAAGATATACAGTAACATCCTCTACTCCATTTCTCCCTATTTGTGAAATTGCTGTCAGGGTTTTGTGTGTATGTGAGTTTGTGCACATATTCATACACAAACATGTACTGATGTGAACTGTTAAACACAGTTCACATAATTAATTAACTTTAAGAAGGAGAAATTTCTAACAACTTTTCTTCAGTTGCAGTTAGAAATGATATAGGGTACCTCAGAATGCAACAGCTATTCAAATAGTGAGCAAGACTATGGGTCTTGCAAGAATCAAGCAAGATTAAGCTACCTGCTAGCTAGAGAGCAGTTAATGGGAAAAAAAATCTTCCTGTCCTTATGCACCAGAAGGAGAATTAAATTAAATCACTAGCTATAAGTTACGTATATGCAATTGCTGTATCTCACCAGAAATTCAAAAATTCTGCTCTTTAGTCAGGTCAACTGTGTGAAACCAAATTCTCATGGGTGATTGGAAAAATATAACTTAACCTGTGTTTCAAACAGGTCAAAATAGAAGCAAGAAGGAACTCCAGATACATTCAGCAAAGGTATAACTCATTACGATCCTTTTTAAAGCAAGCACAGGCTTACAATACACTTGAAATCCAAAACTTAGAAAGTATATTGTTTTAAATGGTTTCTGACAAATTTATTCAATAAATTATACGAAGAGAATGGCAATGAAATTCCAGCAGGGAAATCCTTGCTGCTGTTGTAAAATACAGTATCATGGACATTGCAAGCTTTGCATTATCCCTTTTCTATCTCATTTACAATTTCTAGGTTTTAAAGCCAGTTCAGTAAATGCTGATGTGCCTCTCCAAGATGCACGGTAGCTGTATCACTGGTACAGCTGCATGATTACTCTTAAGTCTCAGTGGTAGCTGCTCTCCTAATGAGCCAGGATAAAATCATTAAAAAGTAATTGTGTGCAGGTTTTACAGATAAGTCTCCGCTCTGGGACAAGGCGATCCTGACAGACTGTAATATTTCTGAGGCAATATACTCCTCCCTTCCTGTTTAATGAGCCATAGATTTTTAATCTGGGAGTTTTGGTGATAGGCAGAAGGAATGCACAAGAGGTCGGTCTGGAGGCATCTGTATGCATCTGTATGTTATACAAGGCTGTATTCAATACAGGCAATGAAAAGATGGGAACTGAAACCAGCTCTCAATATCCCCAGAAGTTCTGTATTACCGTCTGTGTTACCACTTCCTTTGGCAATTTCCATCACAGTATACAAGTCCAAATGTACATTTGCTTTCAAATGACGGGTTGTATTTATGGCTACCCTTTAATGCAAGTGAAAACATACAAAACCAGTACTTAAGTTAGACAGCAAAACTGGAATAAAATCTAATTCTAATTTGTAAAATCATTGAGAAAATAATTGCAATGGAAGATTTTACAGCCCTTAAAGATGGAATGAAGCTGTATCATGGATATATAAAAACCAGTTCACACCACAAAAGGAAAGAGTAAGTGAAAGATAACAATTCCTTACAGGAATTCAAATATTCTTTGCATACTACATTCATAATTAAACATAGTCTATCCGACAATCATTTTGTAATAGCATTCTATGAAAGCAGGAAAAAAACCAGATGTAAAATAGGTAAGATGTCTCACAAAACATGTTGAGGAAAACCACAAAATCTATAAGAAGATAGTGACACCATTTAGAATTACCTGGTCTGCTTTTCAGCTCACAGACATGTATCACTTTATAAGAGCAGTCTGCCACACAACATACTCCACTTTCACCGTGCTGCTACCAAAATTTCATGTTTTTAGCATTCACTTCACTGCATCTCCTCCAGTCCACTATACCTTGACTTTGCCTGCTTAAGATCATAACCCTGTCATGAACAGACTTCTAGTGGAATAATTTGGTGAGCTGGAAAAGAGCAAATTTAAAAAAACAAACAAACAAACAAACAAAAATCTTTGAAGTATCTCCTAGCTGTAAAAACACAAATTTCCCAATTCTTCATAACAAGTTTTATCCTCTTGATGAGAACAATAGAAAAGGCAAACATAAAATGGCATTGCAAAGATCTGAGTAAAGATATTTTCATGCAAGTTGAGTCAACGTACTGTGATTTATTCTCTAGATATTGGCGCATCCCCAGAAAATGCAGGCACAAAATGAGCTTCTCCTGACTAACTCACCTATGGGGAGTATATTCTGTGCTATGCTTTTGTTTAAGTGCAAAAGACCAGAATTTAATTTCAGCATTTGATCAGATGTACTCCCTTTTTTGACACACCAAAAGAAGAGTCTTCACTTAACGGGGAAGATTGGAGTGCTTTACTTCCTCTGATGGTCTTTATCTACCACTTTTTCTTCTATAATTTAGATCTGGAGGGAGAAAGAGACAACCAGTAGTAACCCAAATCCTAGTAACAATTAAGGTTTTTTGGGTTTACAATGCGTACATTTGGAGTCTTCAAAGGCAAACAATGGGAAGCTATGTAACTTCAGTGAAACCTCTTAAAACAGGAGTATGAAAAAATGGGTATAGAAATGTGCATACCATTAGTTTACACTATTTTTTATTGTAGATATCCTCATACACATTCTAGTACTTTCTTAACATCCCAGGCAAAAGAGATGAAGTTACCCTGAAGCTTTTTTGTGATAAGAGATTTTCAGTTACAGTTTTTATGAGAAAGGATAAATCCCTTCTCTCACATCTCAAGGCCCAGTTAACTTCCACAATCATTATAAAACAAGTGCTGCTTGTTTCCTCTCACATACCATCTCTCACCTTCTCTCACCTCATCTATGTTGAAAGTTTTTCTTGACATTTATGACATTAATGGCACCTGTGCTGTCCAATGCACTTCTCCTGTATTTCCATCCCTCCTCACCACTAGTTTATGTTATACTACAAAGAACTGCACCACAAATAGGGAACAGTTTGGCCAGGCCCTGATGCTGCTTATTCACAGGAGTTGTTCTATGAAATCTTCATCTTAGTACTGGAATATCAAATCAAAAGGAAGAGATTTTTTCATTTTTTTCCCCTTGCCTTCAGAAAATAAAATAATGTGATACATCAACACGAGACCATGCTGTAATAAATAAAATTGTTACTTGTGGCAAGAAGCCTACTGGAAAAATGATCGAAGTCTGAAAGTTTGACTATTTTTAGCATGCCATTTAAGCTTAAACCTAGAGAAGACTGGTACATTCAAGCGGGTATGCACCTATTGCAGTATCTCAGGGTATGGATTTGATTGGTATTCTATCAAATACAACGACATATTGAATTTACCCCTTACAGTTCAACACATTTCTCATGTTACCTGATCTACACATTTCTCTTGTGCTACAGTGCAAGTCTACTAGAAAGGCATTTTATTAAAGCAGCATTTTTTCTAAATGATACTATTAAAATGTATAAAGCAATTTCTTCAGCCTTGTTAGCTAGACAAGCTGTTCTTAACACCAGGAAAGAGTAAATGACTAAGAAACTGGGCTGGAAGCAGATTTGACTTTTGCACCCAGTTTCAACATAATTTTTTTTACGTGACCTTCAACAATTCTCTCAACTATGACACATTTTCCCCTCTGTATAAAATATGGATTACAATTTGTTACATTGTTGCACTGTAAAAATTGAGGCCTTGTCTTACAACGATCTCTGCACATTTCAGGCTTTGTTCAAGACTGACACCTGCCACATGTAAGTAGACACAGGGTTGTTTAAGGAGTAACTAATTTGTGAGTTCCAAATATGACACGCACACAAAAAAATTCAATCCCATATTGTAATCCTTTAGATCACACTGAAAGGGCAAGCATAGTAAAAGCATAAACATTTATGCTTTATCTGGACCATTCTGCTATCATCCATCTTAAAAACTTCAGCTGAAAGGATATATTTTAATTTTTCTTCTATATTCTGTTTGTATTCCTTGAGCTACATAATTTTTAAGACCACTCATGTATCACTGATGTTATAGGAAAATATGATCAGAATTCATAAAGACCATGCACTGTTGTAAACTTACTTGCTTTCTGAATTCATCCCTGGAGGATTTAGCCTTTATATAGATAATTGGTGACATTTTCAACAGTTTCCAATCTCTGCTAATGTTGGACATTATAAATTGCACAGCAAAAGTTATTGATTACTGAGTCTCTTTATGCAATTGAGAATGTTCAATGCCTTAGAGGAACTAACCCTAGCTCTTCAGCCTTCTATTTTGACATTGTATCTAGACTACCCAGCCCATGAATGACATCACCCATCCTGTCCACAGTCCTTTGAAATGTGTAAAATTTCTAGGGAACCACGTAACTTCACTTTAATAAATCTGTTCACCTTCAGGGTAGGATAGGAGGATATGAAACTTAGATGAACTAACTTTCCACCAAGACTGTGGCTTAGTGCATGCTGCTCGATCTGTTTCTCTTCAGAGTGCCTGCCTATAGAGACGCTGTAATAGAACCACTCTGTCTCGGTAGCCTGTAGGACTGACTGCATCTTACTTCTTTCTCTATGTTACAACACTGATCAGGCTGAAGCAATGTCCCTGGTCACAAAGACAGACACTCCTGTTCCAAGGGCGCTGAAACTTTCATTGTGTTCTCTGTTTGAGGCTTTCAGCTTAAAAAATTGAAGGTGGAAATGAGTGTAACAAAGCTAAAGAAAATAAAGTTTCTGTAATTTAAGGAAAAATTCAGCCAAATATAGGAAAGAAATTAAAAAAGAAGTGGATAAAAAACCAGAATGGAGCACTAAGTTTTGCAACACCTTCATCTGCTTGCATAACAAAGAGGAGAAAGTTTTCCTAGAAAGCAGTTAATTTCATTTCTATAGTGCGCCTTTCAAGGTGAGCTTGTGCTTCTGGCAGACTTATACTGCCATATATAGTTCCTTTTGCTTCCTACCTCTGCCATAAGAAAAGTAGGTTTTTTTCCTTAAAGAAACTTCAAAGTATACCTACAAAAGAGACGTAATGAAATCTCATGCCCTAAACAAAATATAACAAATCTCTATCTGCCCCTGTGTCAGGAAGCGAGAAAGTCTCTCCATTTCAGTGGGTGGTGGAACAAAATTCATTACAGCTTCAGACTCAAGCAATGCTCTTGTTCTCAAGTTGACATATTTTACTTTGCAATAGCTATGTTGTGTATTTTAGTCAACTGTAGAACTTGTTCATCTCTTAAATGTCATGTAAATGAACCTCAATGGATAATTAATGTTCAGACACACATGTGCTCAGATTAAAAGTCTCAGCAGAAATGTGTCTAGTCATTGAAATGTGGCTTAAGAAATTGTTTAATTTTCATTCAGACAGTACATGAAGCAAAATATACGTGCCTGCAACTTTTACCACCAAATTGATAAAATAAGATTTATTTATACAGAACTTCTAAAAACATTTATCACCTTTTGAGTTTATGGCATTAGTTTATTGCCTTTATCTTTTCTTCTACAATTTTGCATTGTGCCACTCCACAGAATAATATATCTCTCTGAAAGGACTGACTAGAAAAGCCGTAAGATTTTATTCTATTTGAAAACACAAAACTTTTAGAGAATCTCAGTTCCATCTGGGTGGATGTTTTCAGCTCCTACCCTACCAAATTGATTTCAAAGCAGCAGCTTTCTTCTGTCTGCTTCCTACAGATGTAGATATATCATCATGGAACTTAACTTATATTTGGACTTTTGGTGTTTAAATAAATTTTCTCCAGAAAGACATTAACAGGCATTAGACCGATAGAAAAGAGGAGAAAAATAGAATTAGCATTAATTAAGTAGAATAAAGAAAAACAAAACAAGTAACATTCATTATACAAAATGGCTTCTAAAGAGCTATGACTCTTCATCTGTGCCATACAGGAAGGGCAATCAGTTGCAAAAGCAGTGGAAAAAAGTCTCTAAAATGGTCTGTCTCATTATAAAATGTGTTGCATAATGAAGGTTGTTTTCTGTTTTGCTTCTGTGAGCAAAGAATTTTTTGGTTACAATAATAATGCTCGTTTCTTTTGCATCCCCTCAGAATCTTGAGTAATAGAGATATTGTTTAAGAGGTTTTTAACTGGTGCTAAGTAATTATTTTTTATTCCTCATTTAAAACCCATTAAATATATATCTTTTTGTTCTCCCGCCTATCTTCCAGACTTTTTTAAAGGAAACAAATTACATTGAATGTGGCTGTGTTGAAGTTGTTTATGCTTCATAAAGCATAAACAGTCAACTGAAGTGAAATTTGGGCAAATTTGGAAGTCGGTTCTCCCTGAAAGCTTCTGAAGGACTGAAATGGAACTTCATCATCCACCCAGGAGGAGAATTTGGACCCAGACAAAATGTAGTGCACAACACCACCACTGATAACATGTATGCTTCTGAAAATGCTGAGCATCCTTAAAGGCCTTTGTCATAATGTTAAGCATGGCTGTGTCTTGCACAGTTGCACATTAAAACATGCCAAAAACAGTGACTCAAGAGGTGAAGCTGGAAAAAAAATAAAGGTTTGACAAAGTCCACAACAATTCCAAATTAATCCCTGATCTAAGACACCAAGCTTTTAGGCCTGCCATAAGGGTTTGGGCATACACTTCCCTGAATGGCAAATCCAAAATCCAGACACTCTGCAGGAACATGATATGCCCTTTACTAGAGGTCTATCCAAAAGACAGCAGTAGAAAGATCAGATAATTTCCACAGTAGGTATTGCTAATGACTGTAATATAAAGTTCAATGTTTTTACTAGAGTAAGTGTTGACCTCATTTGCTTCACTGGTATGTCATCTGGGAGAAATTTTTATTTTTTTTTTTTTTTTATTAAGGCCACAAAACTAGTTCATTTCAGGTTTTGGTTACACCAATACTCATTTTTAATAACTTCATTTGAATAAATATCTTTCTGCTTAAACTGACTGGGAGCTGGAATGTAAAACCTTTTCTGTTCAGTTATTTTCACAAACTGACATTTTTTGCAGCTGCATGCTGCCAGGTTTTTGGGGTTTTTTTTGCCAGGCAAAATATTCTAGCTTTTCATGACAGCCAAGATAGCCTATTCTGGTGAAACTGCAGAAAGGTGAAAGGAAAAGGCAACGTCTGATAACACCTACCTACACTGAATAAGTCATGCAAAATACTCTCAAACTGACACACTGTCTGAGAGCTGTGAAACCAAAGAAGGCTTGAGACATGCCTGCAGGTATTAAACCCACACACTATTTCCATTCTTTTGATTCCCCTTCACTTCTGCTGCAGCAATGCTGAAAGATTCATAATTAGGATTGATATTAAGGTCTTGTTTTCACCATTTAATTGCTGTTGGAATTGGTATGCAATGTTTGCAAAGCTACAGTCTACCATTTCAAACAATATTAGTATATCCCATCACTAGATTTAAAGCTCCTTATAGCAAGGCAAGGGTTAAACTATTCAACAAGAAGAGGATTGACATTGGCTCTCTCTAACAACAGTGTGAATGCCCCAGAAACTTCTACTGCACTTCTCTTTAGTAGTACCACCTTTACAGACTTAATTATGGCCCTTATTATCCTATTATCCTTTGCATCCACCTTGAAGACTATTGTATAAAGAAGCTGTTTCTTAAAGGAGAATCCAAGCATTGAAATGAACTCTGAGGCAGTCTTGTTACAAGAGGTCAATAAGGAGAATTTATTTACATTGACTACTTGGTCCTCTGAAAGAGCCCAAGAAAAAAGGTAGTTTGTGGCATACCCTATTCTTTTANAGTGCGAGAAGCAGAAGAGGCCTTGGCTCTGTGTAAGCACTGATCAGCAATAGGTCCGTAGCACAAAAACATCTCTGTATTATCAACGCTGTTTCCAGCACAAATCCAAAACATAGCCCCATACTAGCTACTATGAAGAAAATTAACCCTCTCAGCTGAAACCAGGACATCATGTCAGTGATCAGGCCCTACTGACAGCTCAACATAATGAAGGGTGAAACGTTTCCCAATACATAAAGCTGGAATTTGCACACTCTGCCAGGTGTATGCCTTTGCAACATGATGCTGGACAGGAAGCAAATAGTTCGCCAAAACTCTTATAATGCTTATTAGACAGTGTCGTAGGTGTTTGATAATGAAAGAGTGATCTGTACCCAAATGAAAGGAAAATATTGGTAAATATTAGCTAGTATCAATTTCGTCATAGTTCTGGATGCTACTCATCTACGTGGACTGTGTGGAAAAGGAACCACTATAACCACCTTAAGCAAAAGATTTTAAAAGATTAGATTTGTTAGATGTCATGTACCAGTGGGTGTGAACTAATTACAGAAGAAAAGATAAAGTGCCTAGATGTCTTCTCCCAGCCTGTACCATAGGAATCTGGGCAGCCACATTTCTCCCTTTTTACAAGGCAGTAAAACATGAAAAACTTTATCCTCCTTGTTTATGCAATATGCAACACATTTCTGTCTTACAGGCCTATTTCACCACAGAAAATGTATTCTATTTAACATGATACCCAGAAACCAGGGAAGTGCTTAAATGTCAAAACCCCTCTACGACTGCTGTTTCAGAAGTTTATCTCATAATATAAAGTTGTTCCATAGCTATATGGCTCCCATAAGAAAAAAAGTCATTTACCCTCTACACTGAAGCGCAATTGCTTGAATATATTCACAGTGACTAATCAGCACTGAAGAAAACACTAAGCTGTAGTTTCATCCTCCTTACTATGGCCATGGCACGATTTAACGTGCTATTTTTTCAATCTTGACACTTAGTCACTATGAGTGCAAATTACTCGGGGAGGGGGGACACAATCAGAGTTACATCTCTTCATCCAGGAGCTACACGCGATGTTAGATTGCCCCGTGCATCAGGGGCTCGTTCGGTGCCTGTGTGCCAACTCATGGCTCACACCGGGAGTTGGAGCCGAGGCAGAGGGGAGACAGGAGCCTGACGGCTCTCCGGCTCCCTGGCAAGTCCGCTGAAAATGCCGGCCTTGCCCCTGTATGCACTGTATTTGTGGAAGGAACTTGAAAGCAAAGCAAACCACCTCTCCTTGCACTTAAAATGGATACAAGCAACAATTATTCTGAAATCACCAAGGTGTTAGGTCTGTTTGATGTTAGCTCTGAGGAGAGAAAAACAGTGGTTTTCAAGAGGCAAGCATTCAGCAGTTGGAGTGTTTCGAGGTGTCCTGTGCACCAGAGGCAACTCCTAAATTCTGACTAAAATTTCAAGCACTGAGTGGGGAGGGCTATTTTAGAATAAAGCCCAGAGACTAAATGGCCTTTTTTCCCACAGCCCTGGCTTGAATCTCCTCCTGCTCTGCCTTCACACATTCAAAGCTTGCCTTGACGCGAGGAGATGGTGAGTGCCATGACTGGCGACGGCCCGTGTAGAGGAGGGACTCCCGCCCGGATGCCCCTGCAGGGAGCTGGTGGTGAGCGGCTGCCACCTCTCTGGTGGCTTCTTGGTCAGAAGCCAAGATGGGGGTGACTCCCTGACAGGGCCTAGGGGCTCCCAGGGGGTGGCTGGGCAGAGCTCGGCAGCCAGGGTCCTTGCCAGGGAGCAGAGCAGCTGGGGGCAGTGGGGCAGCCCCAGCCCCAGGCATCGGGCACCTCCCTAGCGATAGACGGAGGCTAGGCTGGGCCATGGGGCTGTGGGTGGGCCCGGCTCAGCGGGGCCCATGGCTGGGCAGGGCTGGAGACTCCTCAGTAGGGCCCACGGTGCAGTCCTCGGGTACCTCTGGCTACCACAGCAAAAGAGCAAGACAGAGGAAGAAGGGTAAATAAATCTTTACATCTGTAATGGTATTTTGTGGTTAATAGCAGCATTAAAATTATTTATTAAATTATTGCTAGCTGTTTTTATCACAGTAAATTATAAATTATAGAGGAATATTGAAGAAATAATTACCCTCAGTTTTCTGATCACTCTTAGGTAAAGGCCACAGACAAGTCCAAGATCTTTGCCTCAGCAAACAGCCTCCTCCCTGCATCACGCTGGAGTCTCCTTTGGTAGGTCTTGGAAATAAGCAGCTCTGTTTGAGCATAGACAACACATTATGCTGTCTTTTTTAAAAAAACTGACTGCCTAACAGTTCTTCTACCTGTAATGGTTTGTTCAGAGTTACACAGGCTCTGTAGCTTTCAAAATCTGAGGTTTAGCCTGTCATTTCTGTGTTCATATGTTTATTCATGCCTCGAAAACCCACTCTTATGCAAAGCATTATAAAGAAACTGGTTTTTTTCTGCAATGTCACCGGTCTCCCAAAATGTGCTTACTTAAGAGGATCCATATTGAAAGTTATTTATTCCCATTGTGGTTGTGACTGATTGTACTGTATGTCTGCGTCACTAGATATTGGGATATTCAGTGATAAAGCAATTTATTGAACTCAGTCCACAAAGTCTACACAAAATAATACTTTAAGATCATCTTCTCCCTATCACCCCTCCCAGAAATTTCTCTGCAATTCTTCCATTTTCTGTGGCTCTTGGGAGTGGTAGCCTTATTTGCTGGATCTTGGGCTGACAACTATGATTTATTCACTGGCAGCCATCTCACTTATGCACAGATCTAGGCCAGAACCCCCCAAAAAATGTGTTTAACAACAAAGAATAAAATAAGTTCAAGCAAGAGATATGAGTGAGATTATATTTTAAGTTATTATCCCTAATAATTCTATCCTATTCTATTACTGTTTTGTTCGTTGCTTTCATTGTTTACAGAGTTCTAAGGTTTGTCTGTAACATGCACAAACACAATTCATGGAATACCTTGCTTTTTAAATGCCTGCTGGTACATATTAGCAAAGAGGCTATTTTTGGTAAAATAGCATATTACTTCATGAGTGCACCAAGCAGACTTGAAATCATTCCTCAGCTGTAACAACCTCAAACTTCTAGTAGTTCAGAGCAAAGAAAGTATCAAAAAAATTTGTGTTAGCATACTGTCCTTTAGGCAACGTTGGAGAGTATGTGTTAATGTATCACTCTACATGCTCTAGTCACCTGTATAGAATTCCCTTGCAATATAGTTATTAAAGTGTACACAATTTCTGATCAGCTTTTCTTTGATGAAAACATTTTTTACCACCAGAGCTGTAGAATTTCACCCAGTTACTTATGAGCAAGACCCGTGGGTTTTCTGTGCAGCAAGACTTCTGGTTCAGGAAGAGAATATTATCAGAAGTGGCCGTCAGCCTTGAATTCAGAGTATCAGTAACTGATAATCATTTATGATGGCCCTAGGTAAGCTGTCCCACTGGCCTTTATTTGAACAGCTTCGTTTTATTTCAAGAGTCTTTCTTCTCTTTTCTTTTTGTTTAGTGTCCTTGTCAGCCTCTGGATTTGCTGTTATCTACTAGATTAAATCCCAACAAGGATTCATTATTGCACTGTGGGAAAATGAAGAACTTCTTGGAGTACTCCATATTTGTAGAAAACACATGGTGCAATATCAGTAATACCCCTCTGTGAACTGTAATATACATCTTAAGCCCCTGACACTTACTCTAGTTTCTTTAAAAGCTTCTGTATTCAAAACATTTTCCCACTGTCTTCAAGGAAACAACTGCTTGGCTACTTAGTATCTCACAATAAGTGTCACATCTTTTGCCAAGGAAAGGATTACTACATTGCAAAGACAAATGATAGAGATCTGAAGCAAATCCAAGGCAAAATGCCAAACATAGTCAAAATTAAAGAAGCTGTGCATCAGCAATACACTGGCATACATAAATAATTAGAGGAATTTATTTTGTTTAGAACAAGCAAACAACTCTGCAGTAATGTATGAGGTATTTAATTCTTTTCAAAACCTGCTACTTCACAGGTACCAAATTACAAAAATTACTCTAAATATCACTATCTTTGGCCTTGTGCTCCATCTTTTAAAAACAGTCAGAGATTTACATCTAACACATCCCATTAGCTTGGCAGCATGACTTCTGATTGTTGTTGCAATTTCTACAGTGATTTTTCAAAAGATGAGCCAAGCTGGTTCTTTCTTCTAACCTTAAGTATCAATCAAAGTAACACTGTGTTATGCTGTATTAGTAATAATAATTGTTCATTGTTTCACCAATGAGATAAAATGTTGCTATCAGAAGATTATCTGACTATATGTAGTTTTGTTGTATTTATATTGTATCATATATGTAATTTTTAATTATCTGACTATAGGCTTCAGACTGACACTTTTTTATTTTCAAAATTCTTATTGAACTCTGCATTAATACTTTACCATATTTTTAATAAATAATTAAATATTTTTAATAAACTGTTTAAAGTCTCCATGTTTTATTCTGTAGATGAGTCTTGCACAGCAGTTGATTAAAACTGATCAAATGAAGCATTTAACATGAATCTAAAGTCACATGCTATCTCATTTTCATCACTTCTCAAGGTATGTAAATTTTTCATTTAACTATGAATATTAACACAGCAGTATCTAAACACATCATTATCTTTTATTCTTAGCTAGCACTTGAACCAAATAGCTTTTAATTTCTATAAAATCTCATTTTTTCCTTTAATATTTGATTATTTTGTTTTCTCACTGCAGTACAAACAGTGTTTCTCACTAGTCAATGGCAACTGTAGGACTATGTTATGGGAAAAATTTTGAGGCTGAGATATTAGACTGCAAGGCAGGAAAAGATTCAAAGGTCACAGGAAATTTAGAAGAGCTTTTAGATTAAGGTATATTTCCAAGGCTGTTGCTAATGAAGAATAAAGAATATGTGGTGAAAATCACATATGTTTGCAATACAATTTAACTAATACTTTGTTTTGAATCATATGACATTTTGCCAAATCCACCAGCAACATAAAACAGCAGTGTAAAGGAAATATATCAAAGCTGGTAGAAGAATGGGTTTAAGCAGTGAACCCGTGTCATTTCCATTCGTTATTCAGTGATTCACAGGATCAGCAATTACAATATTTTTCCTTATGTGACCATATAAATTGCCTCAGATGTTGTGAGAGTTGTATGTAATTCTTCTCTGTTTTGAGTTTTGGCATTTGTACTTTTAGAAATGAAAAGTAAGAGAAAACAGCCTGGATGGTCATCATATATTAAGGAAAGCAGAATTCAACCTGAAAGTTAACTTTTTAAAAGTGATTCCATTGAGCTATAGAAAATAGTTCTTGCAGAAATTGTCATTTGATATATTCTATGGGCTCTGACATAAACTTGCAGGCAAATCAGAATGGAAGCTGTTGTTACAAGAATATATGGTTTTCTTCCATGGCTTGTTTTTAGGGTTTCATCCTTAAAAAGATAAGCTAAAACAAAAAAAAGTATGGCTGATTCTTTTTCCAGATGTGACTGTTAAGAGTACGGTATGGATGTAGCAACATGTTTTGCTTATACACTATTTTCAAACTTGAAGTCTCCTAGATGTAACTGAGAGTATAATTTGATGATAGAGATATATTAGACTTAGAATCAGAGTTCAGGCTGAGTTTGAAGGCCTGACAGTTAAAAAATATTTAAACCAAGAATATTTGCTTTAAAAATGTATAAAGGTTAATTCTATACAATATTTTGACAAATGGCAAACATTACCAGAGTATTAGCTGGTATTCAAAGACTAATCTTGGAATCCATCATGAAGTTTAGGCCATGTTTGTGATGTGTGCAGATGTGATATGTAAGTGGAGGGTTGTGTTTGGTGATGTTACTCAGTCTGTGTGAACAGTGAAGAAATGAACCTTGTATAATAAATTGGGCAATTGCTTCAGTTTTCTTAAAAGACACAATACTGAAACAAAAGTTTCCCTTCCTCAAGTATAGACTATCTCATGCTGAAGTATCCCAGTCATTTTAAAGATACGGCATTAGGCATGCACAGATGTTCCTTCAAGCAGCTGAGCTCAAGCTCTTGCCTTAGCATCAAATCAAGTACTAGAGATCTGCATCCAAGCTTTGCATCTTCTGTTTCATCAAACAAGCACAGATGGTAGGAGATTTTCTAGATTAACAATCACCTTCCTCTGTCCCTTCTATCTCCAGAGTAAATTGCTGATGAGACTTTCTACTGGTCTTTTCAAAAGCTTTTAAAAGTCAAAGAGATCATATATGTACAAATTATTTTAAAATAACACTCCTTAGGGGAAAAAAAAAATATTCTGAAGCACTATTTAAAACAGCTATTCACTTGATGTGAAATGATACTCCGTGAAAGTACCACTATGCCTCAGGAACAGACTGGGAAAGGTAACAATTGCAAGCACTTAAAGTAACTGTTTTGAAGAAACAGAAGGTCACTGCATAAGGTATATGATTGATTTTTCATGTGGAAAAGCATGGCCTAGAGACTCTCTAACTCAGGATTTGAGACCTGAATATTTTCACAGCTGCATGGTATGATAGCCCAGAGGGCCTTAATTTCTAAGCACTGGAATTAAGTTTTAAGTGAACTAAGAGACTTCATTCATGGGCACAAGCTATTCTGAAGTATCTTTTGGGGGTTTAGAGTAAGTGAAGTTGTTTGCACAGACACAGCTGTAATGTCACTTATTATTAGCATCAATTAGTGTTACAGAATTTGACCTAAAAGTCCTGAAGCAAGCGATTCTATGGTAATAACTCTGTTTGTTTAGCTCACAGTGTAGTTTAATAAAGATCTTGTGTTCATAGAAAATTGCATATTTAAACACAAATTTTGATTTCATAGATGCAACACTTTCTGCAAATTATTTGGATGGTAGAGAACATTTGCACTTTCTTCACTAATGCCCAAAACCCTCATATTTGCAGAGCTCAGAGGTTTGGCAGCAAGCCTGCAATATGCTAAAGCTTGCTGATCTTTTGTTTGTATCTTTTTTTATATCAGCATAATTCCAAACTGTTCTCTGCAATTTACCTGTCAGAGTGCAATTTTGCCAATAGAAGTCCTGTACTCTGTGTTAGGCAGGAGTTAAAGGGCACCTCCCAGCCAGCACACATAGAAATTGTGTTAGAACTGCTTACTTATATGCACCAGGAGTAGGAATGTTTTTTATGTTCTGCTCACATGAGAATTAAATATCTGGGTTTTTTCCTGTTTAACAGCTTCTAGTCAGGACATAGGACTAGGTTTCATAACCTGCTATGTATATTAATTAGGAAGCTGCTTTACGACTAGGAATAGATTTTCCCTTTGTTGCTAGAGTTGTTGGTTCAGGCAAGACAGAGCTCCAAGAAGTGCAGTTCTTGGAGTTCTCTACAATAGGTTCTCTATGAGAACCCACTCAAGTGAATAAGCAAGTTAATTTCTGATTATTTTAGTGCATCGGATTACATTGTTTATTCCAGATTCATTCACAAAAGGGGCCAGCTGGATTAAAAATGGACTTAGAAGAAGGTTTCTGCATAAATTGTCTAAATTGTTACCAATAAAAATTGGAAAATATGCCCTCTCATCTGTGTTAGAATTAGACAAGAAAATAACAGGAGAGTCCAGGGTGTTTAGGATGGAGAGGACTGGTAGCAAACCTTACAACAATAACAACAGAGAGAGAAGATGGTGGAGAAATGGGCTGTATTTTACAGCTTACTGCTGGTTAATATCAGATAAACTGATAAAGATGCAGTCTTTTAAATCCCTTGTTTCTTGCCCAGAAATGAAGGAATATTGTAAAAAGCTTTAATTGAGGTGTTCTTGACCTACAGGGGAGAGTTAGGACCAGTAAACATTATATTAAGCATCAAAGTGTAAATAAAAAAATAAGAATTGCTGAATTTGCAAAGAAAATTTGTGAACATGGTCTTGTAAAACAAGATTCAATCCTCTTCCCTTCTCAGTTCCTTCTGATATTTTTAATACAGATGGAGAGTCTGGTACTTGAAGTTTTTTATTTTAAAAGATGACTGAATTTACCAGCTCATAAAGTTGGTTACGAATTCCTGGAAAAAATTAAATAGACACGTGGTTAAACAGCATTTGTTAAACAACTGGACAGACAGTTTATTTTTGCTTAGCAGTTCAGTGAGGATGACTCCCAAAGAGAGTATCTCCCCCATTGTCTTGTCCCTTCAACTCATGCAATATAAAGTAGAATTGTCAAAATTCATTAAAGAAGGAGTAAATATATTGCTTTGCAGTGGGGAAACAGCATGACAAACTTCAGAAATTTCTTTCTATTAGTTTTGGTTCTCTACTCTGCTTGATTCTGGGACTGCACTTGCCTATAGAGGCTGACCCTGGGAAATTGCATCTAATCAAGGTTTATCTTAAGCTGATACATAATTTGACTTAGGCCTAATGACCAAATGTTGTTGGGCCACAGATGTGACAGGATTATTCTAGCTATCTCATGCTTCCTGTGCTGCATGGGAAACAAGAATAAATTAGAGAACTTCTGAAGCCATTCTGACCCACTGGGAGCAGCTTCCCTGTTGAGTTGCTCCCCATGCACATCTGTGCTTCTGGATTCAGCATGATAAGCTGAGAAATGAGGCTCATTATGTGCAAGGAAAGTCCATTTAAGAAGACTGAAGAATAACTCTGGTTATTCTCTCTATGCTAGCAACAGGTTTAGAGAATAAATGAGGCAAATCTCCAAGGAAGTAAGTAGCAAATGGGTTTAAATTAGGCCATATAGGTTAGGGTTGGGATGGACGTACAAAGATGATCCTGGTTTGTGGGGCTGACTTAATTTTGTTTTAAAAAAGCAGTATGTTTTTATTAATGAAATCTGGCATCCAGAACTACTACTACATCTACTGCTTTTTGACATGCATCTTAATCACCACAACTGCATTGTTTTTGGAAGATTCATAACTGTGTGTTTCCTTCTATAGCTTATAGGGATACTGTATTGTTTTCACTAAGAAAAAAGAGCAAGTTAGTAATTTTGTTTTTCTTCTGTAATCAAAACAACTTCTCTAATTTCTAAAGATTTGTTCTTTTTTTACTTTTATGTCCTACTGTTCCAACTGTCCATGGGTCTGATAAGTATGATATTCTCTGAAAAATATGGGGACTACATGGAAAAAGTTGCATGTATTCTAATATGAATGCATAAATAAATGCTACTCTAATAGCAGTTAAAAGAATTTTGTGACCTTAAAGAGGAAAATAAACATAGCAGTTTTTATCTGCACAAAGACTTGTTATTAGTATATGGTAAAAAACTGTTATTCATAAGTTTTAAAAGATTAAATACAAAAGTATTTAATCAAGTGTAATTGCCCTCATTGAGTCTGAATCAGTGCTGAGAAATGAAAAGTCTTATCTGAACCACAAATCTGCTGCTAACCAAAATCAATGAGAAGTACAAAAGTCACCTGAATTATGAGCTGACCCTGCTAAATAGGACTCAGGTGACCAGCAGCAGATTTCAATTATTGGATCGACT
The DNA here is from genome assembly GCA_013400195.1 of Aramus guarauna. NCBI lineage: Eukaryota > Metazoa > Chordata > Aves > Gruiformes > Aramidae > Aramus > Aramus guarauna. The sequence continues at coordinate 209,002 of VXBL01000377.1, read as the reverse complement.
CTAGAATTGAATGCATACTTTACAATTAGTTATTGATTTAGTCAACTTCCATACATCATTCCTTTGTCTCTAAACATAATGGTTTTGCCATTGTTTTTTAACTCCTCAGTTGTTGTAGAGCTAGACTTATTCACAAGCCTGATTTTTTTTTTTTTTTGCCTCCATGATGTATGCTCTAGTACTGAGTGACTTGTCTTATAATCACTTGGTAAAGAAAAACTAGATAAAAAAGGTTACTAATCAGGGCTGTTGGAACAGAGTTTATAAAGGTAGATAACAGGGCATGTTGAAGAAATTAAGTTCTCTTCAATTAGAACCAAAATTTTCACTTTTTCAGAGGTATCCTTTCAGCAGGCAGAAGTGCTCAGTCTTGTGAACAGCGTTCTGTAGTGAAGTCTAGGAGCAGTATTTTCAAATGTAAATGAAAAAGAAGAATGGATACATTGTGCATAAGATTATGGTAGTGAACTGCATTTTTGAGGTTTTTCTTTGAAGTCTATGGACAATGATGTTTCATACAATAATAAAACAAGTTACTGCATGGCGCAGAACAGTTTTACTTGAATTGTTACGAATGCATTGTGCTTGTCCTGAGAGGTGTTTTGCAAAAGAAAGGCAAAGCTAGAGTTGTCATTGTTCCTAGCTAAAGGCCTTGAAAGTAATTTTTCACCCACAGTTCTTGAAAGCTTTGACAAGTCTTGGCTCTGGAATAAGTGAATAATAGTAAGCAGCAAGCTAAAAATACTACAGTGAAATAAATGAATACTGAAAACAACTAGCAGAGGGGTTTAGTGTTCCCTTTTTTCATTTGTTATACTAACAATTGGAACTGCAACACGTGCATAGAAAGTAATAAGCGTATTCTTGATTATACCGATTAGAGGACCTGATAGAGCAGTCTTGAAATCAACATGAAATCAAGCTACAGTAAGCACACATTGTATCTTAAATGTTCAGTGTACGTGGGTAAAAGAGGGGAAGGTGGGAGAAAAAGACATTGCTATTATCTGCCTGTTGGTGTGCAATGAGGGCCGACAGCTCTCTGTGGGCTGGGGTACCAGGAGAAGCGGTGGGGTCCCCTTGGTGAGAACCAGGGCAGAGCCTGGCAGCCAGGGCCTGTCCCATCGCTCCCAGCCAGGGAGCAGGGCAGGAGACAGGGCAACCTAGGACAGCCTCATCCCTGGGCATTGAGCACCTCTGAGGCCATGTTGATAATACAACCATCAATCAGAAAAAGGAGGGGCAACAGAGGAAAATAATTAGGCTGTAGCTTCAATTGTGCATTCCCGTGCAAGGTGCCCTGACTCGCCGCAGCGATAGCAGTTAACTTCAGTGGTCTTGCTGCAGTTGATGGCTACATGGCCAGTTTTACCACACCTGTAGCATTTCACTTTGGGGCAGTCTTTTTGAATGTGTCCAAACTCTCCGCAAGAGTAGCACAGGATCAAGCCTGGTGAGGAAGGTTGGGCAAGATCAGTAAGGCCAGTTAGTGCTCTCAGGGCCCTGACACTTGTGACAGAGAGCTTCGATTTCACCTAGAAGACTGTTATGCAAAACCTTAATTGTTAACTCTCATTGGAACATAATAATTCTCTGGCATATCCTTTTTCAAGACTGGAAGCTTGGTTTTGTAAAATCATTAGTAGTTCTCAGCACCCGATGAGGCTGTTACCAACGTTATACAGCCAATTACTGTTTTGAGATCCCATAGTAGACTTCCATATGGTTATGCTAAAAGCAGTGAAATAGTCCCTGAACTGAATTCACTGTGCCAACATTATTACAGAATGTCTTTTTTTTTTTTTTTTTTTACCCATAGGTCTTTAGAGAGTATCACTTATAGGTAGGCCACTAACATTATTCTTCTGGTCTTTTTAGGCTGGCTTCCTTTCAGGTGGATTTAATCAATAGAGTGCATATTCCCTTTCACAATGAATGGGACATCTGTGTAGTACTAAAGAAAGTGTTGCAAAATCATTTGTTATAATGAGAAAGCTATGGAGTAGCATCTGTACATGCTTGTTAATGTTTTTGAGAAATCTGTTCATTTGCATAGATATCTTAGTGTAACATTACAAAATACTACAAACCATAGCTTTTGCACATATTCAGCTGCTCCAAATTAAATGGTAGAGCAAAAGGTTGGTAGGATTTATTAGTTTATTTAATCGTGAATTTTGAATATTTGTCTTTTATAAGGTGATTATATATGCTCAGTTTTAACAAGTTTTCTGAACCCATTGCTTTCTGAGCTTTTATTGCGTGGTATGTCACTGGCCATCAAAAATCCAGTCATGTGATCTTTCTTCTAGGTAAAGTGTGATGATTTGAAGGGAGTTTGAGTATGGTTAGTCACTCAATAGGGATTTGAACTTGGTTTTCATTTCTCTCCTTTGTGAGGAGAAGTCCCTATTCAGCTCTAGCAGGAATCATGGAGAATTTCTTAATAATGTAGGAATAGCATATAAAACATGCTAATGATGGAAGAAATGTGGTCTTATTTAAATTGTATATGTCCATGCTTGCCTCCAAGTACCTTTTGGTTTTTCTGATCATTTTACACTTTATTACTGTAATTGCACCACCTTGTCCTAGTGAGATTAAACATATTCCCAAGTGTATAAACTCATTTTGCTCCAAAAGAAATCTGTATTCCACCTTTCCACTAATGATGGTGGAGCAGCTGGTGACTGGTTAATTTTTATGTATTACTAGCTGATTGCATGAACTCTACCTTTGTCATTTCTTCATCTAATGTGAAAGGTCTAAGTGATTTACAAGCTAAATGAACCCAGTAGTTTATCATAACAAAGTCCAATGGCACAGTGTGATTTTAAATGATGATGCTGTTTTCACTACCAATTGGTGTTAAATTTCTCTACCACTCTTACTTTATATTTTCATTTTTAGGAATGGTAAACAGAAAACTAAAATTGCATATCTAGGCAAACTGACATGAGAAATAAACAAGCAATAATTTTTTGATGCATGACACATGTTAACATAATAGAAAATAATTGTAAGCAGTTAGAAGTTTTAATAGATACCCAGCTGAAGTGTTTATCAAGATTCTTGAGAGAGTTATGCCAACAAGATTACTTGTTTATTAATTTAATCAAACAATATGCAATATTTGGCAATGTAACACAGAAGACTTGTGTCTAACTTTTGTAGAAGCAAATATTATGCTTATTTTGAAAATAGTTTTAGAGATGAGAATACAATTTCTCAATAAATGTAACTTACTTTCATCAAATTTTTAAATACGTGGCATGAAATAGCTGCTCAAAAGGTGTTCCTATTTGAAAAGTGAATGAGAAAATGATTGTACCACCGATAAAGGCTTTTCAAGAGAGTGAGAACAATATCTTCTGATTTTTTTTTCTTTCCTATAACTGAGTGATTTTATTTTCTTTCAAGTGCAATGCTTTCATCTGTATTTCTCCACATCTTTTGTAACATTAGTGAGACTTTTGAACTCCTTTCAAAAAGTACTGTGGGCACACAGAATTGACCTGGTTTCTGCCAGAAACTTGAATCTAAACACTCACTGCTTGCATGCGTAGTTTGGCTATTTGAACTCTATCCCTTAATTGAGCTCAGGAATTACAAGGACAGGCAACATCCTTTAATAATTGAGAAAGGAAATTAAAACCACTCTTTGTGAACTAAAATTTTATTTTTATTAGAAAAGAAAAAGACCACCAGAGGTAATAGTTTTCTTGATATTTTTACTGGATTATCTTTTCTCTTAGATTGTATAGGCTTTTGGAACTTAAGGTGTTCTTTTCTAAAGTGTTTACTTACACTGACAATGCTCAGGGCTGATGTCCAACTGAATATATGTTAAAATGTGTAATTCAGGACATAAATATTTGGAAATGTTGTTTATCTAAAATCAGATTTTCATAGATTTTGAACCTCCAATGGAAATTTCACTCTCTAAAATTTATACCAATAAATCTAAGCTAATATAGATTTACCAAATGTCAAAAATGCTTGCTGACAATAACAAAACCTTTTTCCTGAAAATCCTCTGATGGTTTTCTTATTCCTTTTCTTTGGTGCAACAGGTTTTACAACCATTATCTGTATTGTACTCACTCTTGCCTTTCTTGCTCTGCATTCTGATGTCTATTTTCTGTTTAGTTGTTCAGCTTCTTTATATGGTGAGCTTTATTTCTTTCCCTTTCCAAGCTACTACACAAATTTGTATCTCATGACTGTACCTTCCATTTTCCTCTCGCCTGTGTCTCTCTCACCACTTTCTTTACCTTTTGTGCCTCTTTCATTGTTAGACTTTCCCTTTCCCTTGCTGCATGTGGAATACACATTATATTTCTAAAATGATCATTATTGTTCACACTCTCATCACATCTGGCACCAACAACTACCTCTCTACTGACTACTCAGATTAAAGCACTTAATACACAGGAGCTCTTCATACTGTCTCCCACTAATTTACCAGTGATATTTTTTTTTTGTCAACACTACCTCACATACTTGTTTGTCCTTTGTCACTTTGTTCCCCACAGATGGACTTTGACTACATGTCCATGCTGTCACTGAATCTCAAGCTCTGTTTTGATATGATTATTCAATTTTACATGGTAAAAAAAAAAAAAAAAGGAGATATTTGGCTTCATTAAGCATGGCTCCTGCTCCCTGTCTTATTAATCAGCTGATCTTACCAGGTATTGTCCATCAGCCTCTTCGAGTCTCCTATTGCATGGCCTTTCTAATATTGCAGTGCATGAACATTACATATTCATCATCCCCTCTAGCTCTCTTTTTGCTCTTGCTTTGGTTGAGCTGTTTTACGACTCCTTAGAAGCTTCTTGTTTCTGGCTCTTTTTGCGCTCTTGCTGAATTTTAAGATTTCTAAAGCAACCTTCAGCTTCATCTGAATATCTGCACCTGCTCCTCTTTTCCTACTGTCACATTGTAAAATATCTGTGATGGGAATACTATGCACAGATAGGCGCCTCTCTTTCTTGGCCATCTTCCTACCAAAAAACTTACTCACATCGGTTTCAGCTGCTTCCTTCTTGTCTGTCATTCCTTCCTCATTTTCTGCTTCCTCGTTGTTTCCTGCACAGGATTTCATATTTGGGAGGAAATTTGACAAAAATACCATACGAGCTTTGTCTTCCCCAGCTTTCTTTCCTTTCCAATGATTCCTTCCCCTTTTTCATCTCCCTCACATCCATTCAGTCCTTCTCTTACAGTACAGTTGCCAAGTGAAGAATACAAGTGTCTTTCTTTTATAGACATGTTTTAGTCTTTCCTAAAAAAGACTTTTCTTCCCCACCTCCCCCAATATGGAATTTTAGCCATGAACACAGATTCAGTTAATGTTGCTATGTTGGTGACTTGCACACTAATCTAGATCTCTCTCTTTTTGGCCAATCTTTTTTTGGTGGTGGTGGGTTTTCTGGGTTTGGTTTGTTCTTTGTTGGGCTCAGGTTTTTTTCTTTGTTGTTTTTTTGTTGTTGTTGTTGTTTGTCTTTGGTTATCCTGTCTAAAACAAACACATGCAAATCTAAAATCTGATTGCAGTTAGGATTTCATGGATATAATTGCATCAGATAAGGCTTAATACTTGAAAATTTAGTATTTTGGACTGGTACTCTGACCAGAGTTTGCATACAGAGAAACTGGACTTCCCTGGAATGCTGAAGTCTATTATTGCTATGGTGAGCCTGTGCTTTCTCTCTGATGCCTTGCTTTTAAAGCTACCAAGATTCCTTTTTGTCAGACTACCCAACCCAACCTTAAAGAAGGTTTGTGCTCTCAAACCTTGAGGTTAGAAACATTTGGGTTTATTCCTATAATATCTGTTGTCCCTTATCCAGTTGAATTTGTTATTAAATCATACTATAAAGCTATGAAATTATACTTCCGTGATTCAGAATGGTTTCTTTTTAGATACTCATTCTCCAAAGATAATAAATGTTGTGCACTAACTGTAAGAAAACTCATTTTTGTCAGAGAAGAGCTTGTTAAGACTGAAAGTCATATTGGTCCTGCATGACACTTATAATGAAAATAGAACACAAATATAATAAAAATAACTAAATATTAGAATTAAATACTTCAAAAGTTTTAACTATGCATAGAGTTTCAGTCTGTCACCAAAAACTGGTCCAAGTATTTGTAATGCTGATCTACTGAGTTTTCTGGACCTGTGATCTCTTGTGGAAGGAAAGTAAATCTAAAGCCAGAGAACAAAAAAGAAAGTCTGGAATCCTGAAGATGTGTGTAGAAGGGTGTTTTTCTATTTCTGCTATGACTTACTTGCACTTTGCTGTATCTGACTGATATGCAGATGAGTAGAGTGGTAACTCCACTTAAAGACTAAAACTGAGTACACTTGTGTGAGTAACAAAGTTGAAACACATAGCTAATCCTAGTTACAGATTTCATAAACTGCCCAGCTGCTGCAACTGCAGTTTGACAATTACTGCTGCATTTTGCATGTGATATGGAAAATGTTAATCATAAGAGCAGTTTTATCTCCCTCCCCACAATTCTTTTAAACCCCTTTCTTGACATCCCACTGCTTAATCTAAATTATATAGTTACTGGTTAGATTTTATTTAATCCTGCCATAGAAACTGCTAATCAATATCCAAATCAGTTCTTTCAGAACAGATCCTAAAGGATAATGGTTGAGTTAAATTAATTATTTAATTAATCTGTTAGTTTGATTTTTTAATTTATCTATTACTTAAAGGGAAAAAAAGCAGTATTAGAGATGTCTGAACATTTTCCATAATGTTGTTTGGAGGGAAAGAAGGAAAGGAGAAGATGGATGAGGCTTGGAGTGGGACGCATTCTCATAGTAAGCAACTCTTTTAAGGTCAATAGGTATCAGGCATTTTTTGCTGGTTCCACTACTCTGAGTCTTCATCTCAATAAAAAGTTATTGTGTATTTCATGTGTTCCTTATTTCATTACATCAATAGCAAGAGTGTACATTTTTACTGGAAGATGCATCTGGATCTCTGGAGTGTATGTATCAGTCACTGTAAAGGAGAACAATTATGTTCTAATTAACCTTTAGAGTTCAAGAGAGCTTAATGATGGCTGATGATGAACAGAGGGAGATGAGGTGATAGCAAGGTCCAAGTAAATGAAGCCTGTATAAAGGAAGTGAATAGGGATGTTTTAACATACTTTTGGCAAAGCAGGCAAACTTAAGTGTTGTTTGTTTTGAGGTTTTTTTTCTTATCTGCTAGAAAAAGAGATGCTTTGTTTTCAGATAGATTGTTTTATTTGATACCATTCAATTTAGAAACTGATCATGCTCAAGAAAAGAGTATTCTACCTTTAGGTTTGGTAACATCAATATTGCTCTTTTCTATAGATTATTTAGATGAATACAATGATATATCATGTCAAAGCATCTGATGTGCTAGATATACTGAAACAGTCTTTCTCTTATCCTGTAAACCATTTTTGGGGTTTATTTATAACCATTGTGTTCTGTGGTAACGTAATCTGTATAGACAGACCAGGTTCCCTTTGGGACAAACTTTGTAGCTCTCTGAACCTTTTGTGTATTATCTACTACAGCCTGATGTGTTTTGAACCCCTTCCTAAGCTGCTGCTGCTGATACCAAGGAAGAATTAGGGTGGTCAGCATACCGGTGCTTGCCAGAGAGTAACAAAGAACCCAGCCTCATGATCATAGGGCTTTATGCAAGTTCAGAGAAGTAAGCTTTTTGGAATAGACGACATCTCCAGTCTATAAGACAAAGCTGAAGTGTTGGGGTTAGAGTAGCAGGGAAAGCAGAGTAAACTTTCTACAAAGAGTCAATGTATTTTATATGTTTGTCCCAGCCACCTCTAGTTAGGAGAATGCATGAATGGAGTGAGACATTGTAGGGGAAAAGGGAGAATGGGATAAAAATGAGGAAGAAGATAAGAAGAGGTTCAAGTGAGGAGCAAAACCACTGTGACTGACAAACAGGAAGAGAGGAGATTGGACTGAGAGGGCAGTCAGCATAAGGCTGAGAAAATATAATCAAGACATTCTCTCAGCATACAGAGATCTATACTTCAGCTATTTTTACAACAATGTCTCTGGACTGGAGTTTCTAGCTGGTTCTTCCCAGCATTTTTTGCCTGAAGCTGCATATTAAAGAAGAAAAAGAGGAATGTCACTTCCAGCATCAACCATCAGTGAAAGATTAAAACAACCTTTTCCCCTCACTTCTATCTGAGCCAGTGAAAAATCAGAATGAGATCTTTATTTGTTATTTTTCAATGCAATATTGTAAAACAATTGCCTTATCAATTTCTTTGTTGTGGCATAGCAGCGTGAATGTGGAACACAGAATTAGCTCGACCTTTTTGATACAGCAATTACCATTTGTCATAGAGCTTCTGCACTAGGATATAGAAAATGAAGCAGATCTGTTACGTATTTTTCCAAAACCTACTTTACTGTAATGAAACATTGTAGTAGTGGCAACAAATCACAAATGGTAATTTGCACTCACTATGCGGCCAATTGAAATTCTGTGTGAAAGCATTGGCAAGATAATATTTTCTGTCTAATATCATAGATTTTGCCTTAACTTCACTTGTTCTGGGCATTTTAAGTGCTAATGCACTTATCTTTCTAACATTTATTTGCCTGGTTACCAATAGATTATTTTGGAGAATGGAGATGTTTTACATTCTCTTACCAAGTTTCTGCAGTATGATGAAACTACTGATTTATATACTCTCTAACAGATAGATTAAATACTCTCTAGCCTGATAAATGTTCCACATGAATGATTACATAATGCTTTAAAAATGATTAATTCTCATCACAAACTATCCACAGATTTTAACTTGATTGGCAGTCTGGCTTGTAGAAAATACATGACTAGAATTAGTGTGGTTTTGCAGACCACCAATGATAAGTAAATCAATATACAAAAAGGAAGACATAATGCTACCTTTTTACAATAAGTTTTGGATCAACCTGGTTTTTACTTTCATTACCGTTACTCCAAACCTTATCAACAGGGAAGGATCTTTGTGGTCTTTAATACTTCACAGTGACTACTCTCCTCTTAGTCCACTTACTTAGTTTGTACCCTTTGATATAGCAAAATATGCCTCTTTCTTTTAACTCCTCTTGAGAAAATGATTGCATTTTCTTATAAATGGAGAATTCTGTCCCACTTTTCATGATGGCAAAAAAGTCTTTAAATGTGTCAAGAATTTAGTTACATGTTTCTTTTGAGACAAAGCACTGATGAGAGAACTGTCATTGGCACTCTAAGAGATGCTCGCTAGAGAACAGACGCTGCTGCACCAGTCTCTGTCAAGCGGTAACTCCATGTGTGGAATTCTCTGAGGAGCAAAAATCATTCATACTTCAGCAACTTCTAAATACGAAGTATGATGTGACCATGTTTGCATCAAAGAGTCATTTTTGCAAATCTTTGTTTAGGCAAAGTTTTGCTCATGTGGTGCTACTGGGGAATAAAATTCTATGGGATAGCTAGGGGCTGTAATAATGAAATCAGACACAATTTGTGCTGAAGCATAGAATATAAATAACTGTCAAGTTCTGGGAGGGTCGCTGCATGGACCAGTCTCCCTAATGGTATGTAACATGCCAACGTGACTCTGGAAACCCTTGCCAAAGATGACTCTCTCATTGGCACTTCATATAACTGGCTTTTGAAGCTTAGAGATAAAGAAATTGACAGAATTATGGAAGCGTTATTTTTGAGTGCTTGACTTACAGAGAGGCAATTAATCTATGTTGCTGGGTTAACTCGGCTTTTGAGGCGCCACAAGTTTACCAGTAGCCCTGAAATAACAGACAAGTTTTGAAACAACTTTAAAAAATTCCCACTGAACTGCAAAGCTTAGTCAACAGTTACCATATTTGGAGACAGGCCCAGAAGTCGTCATCTCTCTTTGCACTGGGTCCACCTTGGTTTTTCACAGTGGTTTCTGTCTTCTCTTCGGATACAGATTCTTAAGTTCTGCCAGAACTCCCCAGAACTGGAGTCCAGAGTGTCAGAAAAACACTTCAGAAATGCTCAGAAAAATTATGAGGCTTTATCTTTCCTAGGTATGTCTGACAGAGGCTTCAATATTTCCCTATATTTTTTGTTCAGTAGGTTTCTGAGTTCAGCAAACAAATGAGTCAGTCAAGACCATCACATGATGCCTCACTCCCTGCCTGCTCTGAATGCATCTTGTCTGATAGGGTGTCAGTTATGATGCCTGTAAGGATGCCTCTCTCTGTTGGTCTATTCAGTCCATCTCAAAATGCATTCATGTACAAGCAAGCTTTTTTTGCCATATGACTGTAACAGAAAATTGTGGTTTGATGCTTGACCTAGCCATTAAAAAAAAAATAAAATAGTAGGAATGAAAGTCTTCCTTTTGTCTTAGAAGAACACCTAAAATTTCTGAGATGCTTTAAATGTTCAAGTGTAAAAAGTAGCCACTCGAGAAACTGAAAACTGCATGTGGCTAATGCTTAGTATTTCAAGAGACAGTAGTAACGGCGAAGTCTGAGATTATAGTGTTTGAAATAAATAGCTCTAAACATGGCTTGCTAGATTTTGGAAAGGAGATACGTTTTAGGATGCCCTGACAACACACTGCAAGGAAATAATCTAGTGAAAGTGCAAGTGTCAATGGTTATGCATCTCAATCACTGCAGCAGTTGAACGAAGACAAAAATTTTAGCCTATATTTTATAAGGGATATTTGTGTGGCAGTTTCATGAATCCACTCTGTTCTTTAAACTTTCTCTTTGTGTACTTGTTCCCTCTTTTTAGTAGCATCTTGACATTTTTTGAAACACAGTTGCTTCCACTGGACAAAAGATACCATGTCTTTCTTCACCTCCGCTTACCCTGAACACTTTATTCTGTGTCCTAATTCTCTGAATGTCACTTCTGTCTTTGCCTCTGTTTGCTCTCTCCACCTTCCTCATTCCTGACCTCCTTTACTTAATTTTCTTCTTTTCTCAGTTTGCCTCAAGTGATCCCCTTGAGATTCTTGTCCTGGTCACAGGAGGTACTCAGGAGAACTGTCAAAGTAGAATAAAGCTGTTTCATCCAAAGACTTTTCTTAGGCTTACTTTGAAATGAACTATAAAGATAGGGTAAGTGTCCACAGGTCATCAGATACTAATTGCTTCCCCAAGTTCTGTAAGCTGGCAAAGGAGTGACACTGCCACTTGTCAGCTTTTGCACTCCCTTCTGAGTCATGGTGTGTTTCTTGTTTTGCTTTTAATTTCCTGTGTGCAAGTGATTAATGATTGTGTAATCCTGTGGTGTCATTTACCTCAAGAAAGCCATTTCTACCCTTTATATATATAATTAGAAAAATGGAAATACAATCCCAAAGCTTCTGATACCATAAACCAAATAAAGACCAAACTGTTATTTTTAAGTACCATGACTTTTCATCCAGTTATGATGTAGGTTGAACTTATTTTAAAAATGTAAAATGGTCAGTAGTACTGAGGAAAAAGAGATGTCCACTTTGCTGTTATGAAAACTGCTGCTGAAAACCTGAAATAATAGCTGTAGTAATCCTTTGCAAACCCTGACTGCCACTCCACCCTATTGGGCTGGAAGGAACATGTCAAACTATAACATCTGTGACTTTAGTCCTTGAATTCTTTAAAAGAGGAATCAGACAGCTATGTAGGGATACCTGTGTCACAGAGGCACAAGATTGTTACATTTTTTTGTCCTTGCAATGCTATATTTTACCTTGCCTTTTCAGGTTTTAAACATTAGTTTAACAAAAAAAATAATATATAACAAGCATCAAGACAGACAGCATTTTTTTTCCTAACTGAAATTAAAGATACTCTGCAGTAGCATTATGCAAGATGCTGTGGGTTAGAACTGAGCTTCTACAAATCTTCTGGTAACACTAAAAGAGATGAGATACAGAAGCAGAGTATGCATGTCATGCTGCACTTGCTTATTCATTTTCCACTTTATCTGATTGTCTGTGTTTAGGGCAGTAGTTTGGGATGTTTTGAGAATGTAGGCACAATACCTGGACACAGAATCTATTTACTTCCATATGTTCTCTGGGCATGATGAAATGAAGAAAAGCAGTGTTGCAGAAGCTTCAATGTGCTTAAGCCTCTGCCTTACACAGTTTGACTTAGAAACTGTGGGTAGGGTAGGGGACATTTCACTGATCAAGGAGAAACACTGCTAGGTCTCTCTTAGTGCTCTTCGAGTAAGAGGGAGAAAATAAAAGCTCAAATATGGTAAAGAAATGAAAAAAAAACCAGCATAAGATAAGTCTGAAAAATTGCACATGGAGCTATAATAGAGGACCCAAAGGAGTCAATAACAAGACACCATTAAATTCTGTTAATAAAGAGACCACAAAAATACCAGCTAACTAAGCTGCCATCAGTAGCAGATTCAAATAAGCAATTAAACTGTAGTTTTCCTTGTGCTAATTTTAAAAGTCAAATGATTGCTCAAAACTATGAATGATACCTGGAAAAAACCCTGGAAAAGTTGGGATAACTTCCCCAGTGCTCTGGCTGTTTGAACCACTTTTCCTTCTTTTTCTCTGGGTTACACTTGCCATGTATGAAGTTAAATGGACGAATCAATTTTCAAAGTATCTGAGAGAAAAACTAGATGGTAGATAGCAAATGTTTATAGAAACTACATTTCTAGTACATCATTGGCAGGTGTAATAAAAGCAGCTATATGAATGTTTCAGTACCTGACAGACGTAGGAAATCTTGGTCGAAGGGGGTGGTCCACCTTAAAGCTGGGTAAGTTTTGAGTTCTATTCTTACATTATTCTATTACAATACTGTAATGAAAGTATTATATAAGGATATATAAAGTTCATTGAAAGAGTTTATTTTTCCAATGGTTCGGAAATGGTTTATGCTTGCAATGGGAGATGCAGCTTATACAGTTTAATACATTTGCTGGACACAAGATGCGAGTCTTTAGGCAGGGCCTGAAGTGATCATTAAACTGTGGCTCTTCTCAAGCCCTTTCCAGGTTCTCACATATGGTGTGCTCTCTAGCTCTGTTCTGCCTCCAGGTGAGACAAAGCTCAGGTCTCATACTCTCCCCATGCACCTGATTTCCTTGGGAAGGCAGCTACCTTGGCCAGAAGGTATCTGTGACATAACCTGGACAGGTTCATGGGTTTGACAGCTGGGGGATTGGAACAAGGAGCAATGCCACATGCTATTCTTGCCTAAATCTCTCAGTGTGACCTTTATGGCTAATAAAGGCAAATTCCATCCTGGGTCAAAGTTTGAGAGCTCTGGCTGTTTAAACCACTTTTCTTTCTTTTTCTCTGGGTTATACTAACATGTATTTCCATGGCAATAGGAATGAAAATCTATTGGCAGCTTGTAGGCAGGCAGCAGATGACAGTTCTCAGTACCAGATTTCAGCAGCTGACTTTCAAATAACAGTTCCAAGAACCCACTGCAATAACAAGCACAAAGATTTTAGTACAATATTGGCTCCTCTTATACGTATTACTTAAAAACAGAGGGAACATGGCTAGAGGATAAAATTATTATTTAGAGAAATGTTTATGCTGCTCTATTGACAACTGCTTGCTTGTGCTTTTTGACTTCAGTCCTACAATGTAGACAGCATGCATAGATGTAATCATATCTTTTCTATGCAATATCTATGTGAAAGTGCAATTTGTGATTATCAAAGAAGGTATTTGATATTGCTAACATGAGATAGTTTAGGTAAAGTAACTTGCAGAAGGGCTAAAACACTCCAGGATATGGAAGAGAAGAAACTCACAAAACTTTGGGGAAGAGTTTAGGATGTTTTTTCATGGGACCCATCAAATGTAGATTCCAAGGAAGATTCCAAGAGAGAAATCTATAGAGAAAAGGTGAATTGAGGATTCTCTGGAGAGTTTCCCAGGAAGGAACACAACAGTAAAGCACTGTTAAAGAACAGGTTGTCACTCTGCTTGTGAGTCTTCCAGAACTGATCAGAAGCAATCACAGATAGTCATCTTGTGGGCGCTAAACCCATGTGCCCCTTACAACTGCATTTGCTGCCAGCAATAATGCTGGCCTTTTTCCCAGTGCCACTGACTTGTGCGGGATTTGCAAGCAACTACTCACTTGTAAATCAGATAATGAGGAAAAAGTCTTTCGCTGCTGTTTTCTTGTTCTTTCCAGACCACAGGTGGTGAAGCTGTTTTCCTTGTTAAAACAGAGTTCTAATTCATTGTCTTACTACCACTGCCCGATATTTATTTTAACCAGAGTTAGAAAACTCTGAGCCAACACCTACTCGTATATTTTAAGAATTTTCCTTCGTATATGGCTTGTATGGTTTATATATGATTTTGCTGGTGAAATCCACCTTTTGCAGAGTGAAAACACAGTAGCTGACAGTAATTAAAACCATTTCAATTATGTCTGTATTGTACAAGCCTTGTGGAAGCCCCCTATTCATAGAGAAGTTTCTAAGCTGTTTTCTTTCTTGTCACTATGTCATGAATGTTTCCAAAAAGGTCAGTCCAGTAAATCACTTCTCATGAAAGGCTTCAAAAGCTCTGAACTGTTAATCCCAAATTCTTCTCCTTACCTTCAGGACTAGAAAAATTATATGTGATGCAGTCCCTGTTGAATACAGACCAAAAGTCACTGACTTGCAGTTGGCTATTCAAGAACATTGGCTTCTCTCTCTGTTGCTTGAATAGCTATGAATTATGATAAATGTTTTAGAGATAACAGCTAAAATGAAAAATTTCTCCTAAAGGAGTAAAAAGAAAAAAAAGTGACCATCACTGGCTAGGTGGTGCATTAAGATATTTCATTTTCTCTGGGTGACACTATTTTCTGTGGAATACTACTGCCTGAACGTGTACCCACACAACTGATTGCTCTTGACAAGAAAGCAGTTTTTTCCTTGCATCTGCTAGTGCTTTGCTAACCCATGCTTCCAGCTTCTAGCCCTTCTTGGCTGCATCCAGCTTTCTCAATCTACTTTCTGTCTTGAATAGAGTTAAAGACAGTAAGTTGATTCCTTGTGCACATATTCCTGTCACTATATCCAGTGTTTCTCAGGAAATAAATACATGTATGAAAAGTCTCCTTTCACCTCTTGCTCTCAAAGTAAGAGGTAATTATTTGAATTCATGCATGAAAGTTTTTAACAACTTTTGTGCATCCCGATTGTCTTGCTTCACCAGTGTGAGAATTTCATATTTGGTTACATGATGTCATGGTGCATCTATAGGAAAAAAGTCTTAGCAATTGTACTCCTGGCCTGAATGGTCTGTTTAGAAATAAAACCTAGGGTTGGGAGGCTTCTGTGAGATGCTAACTATTACTTTATCCATTTCTGTATACTGCTTAGCATAACATTTTTAGTTAGTCCCAAAACACCCACGATTAAAAAAGGAAGTAAATTTTCATAAGTGCTTCAGCAGGGGGAGAATAAAGATACCATTTCTTGGGGGGAAGTGTATGTTCCAAAGGCCAGAATAAAAGCAATTACAGAATTGTTTACAAATGAGATCCTTTCTTTCCCTTCCAGTTCACCTATTGTCCCAATCTTGGCTAGAACACTCTATATTCTAAGCCAAATATTGATCATTATGGGCTTAAAATAGAGGGCTGGAACTATTCTTAAGAGTTAGAGTTTCAGAGAAATAGAGTTTAAGTCTTAGACCACTGCCTTTAGCCTTGCATGTGACTATAGGTTTTCTTCATGACCCCTTTTTGTTCCAGGTGTTGGCAGACTTAGCTTTCTGAGGAACACCATTCATTTTTTGCTGAGGACAGCCCCCTGTCCTAAATTATGATTCCTCAGAATTAGCTCCTAAGGAAAGAATGTTTGTCCCTATATACAGAAATCTTTTTGTCATAGCTGTCAACCCCTGTCATGGGAACCATTCCCCACAAAGTTCTTGAAGATGTAAAGCTCTAAGAGATGGTGCTGACTGGTCCTCAAATCAGGAGGTAGCCAAGTTTATTATCTACTAAGTTTATTCTGAACTTTCATCTTCATCCATCCGCAGTGTCAGGGACATGATGTGGAGAAGTATTTTCTCCCATAAAATTGTTTGCCTGTTTCTTTAAAGGTAGACAATACATTTTATTCCCTGCATTTTTTAGGACCTAATGTGCTAACACACATAGGGTGCTGAGTTCACTAATTGCCTGTTACTTTCAGATGAGGGCTCAAAAAACTGTTCCTTGAAGAACATAATCATTAAAATGTTTTGTTAAAAACCCCTCAATTAACGAGGAGTGATGCCAATGGAAAGTCTGAAATAATTCTAATAGAGTTTTAAAGGTAGCATCAAACAGTAAGTAGTACTGACAGGATTAAGCACACAGGAAGCACTGCTGAGACTGTAAGGATGCTGTTGGGAGACATTCTATCTAAAGCTGAAATGCGTAGTAATGGATATCGATTCTGATGCCTTTGTTAAAGGGAAATTGATAGATGTTACGATTTACTTCTAGTAATGTGGGGGGAAGTATACATATTAAAGTGAATAATTGCAACACACTAAACTTATTATAATTTGTTGGTGTCCAATATCCCTAACTAGAACATCGGTAGGTTTTCATGAAAAGGAAATGAAGAGAAGGAAACCTCTTTTGAATAATGAAGCTTGTTGCAGCCAGACAAATATTGTCCCATCAGCCATCAGTCATTTGTGTTTCAACTATTGTCATACAGGTACCTGTTGTGGCTGCATCTAATAAATACTAAAGAATAAAAGTTTCTAGTCCCAACTGATGCCCTCCTAAGCTACATGTGTCCTCTTGTCATCCAGATCTAATCATTTTTACTGAATGATGATTACTTGTTTACAGATCTTGTAGTTTTATTCTCTCTTTTTGTCTAGTAAGGCACTAAAGTAAGTTGCATATATGAGAGGCCCAATCTCAAAATATTTGTAAGTAAATTTGTGTATCTAAACCTCTGATATCTTTGAGCATGGAAGGAATTTCTCAGCACTATAATTAAGTCCCTGTTTCCTGCAGCTGGTAAGGCAAAGAGTAAGAAAGAGAAAGAGAGAACACGGACTCAGAGGTGGACATATAAGGAAAATTTTTTCTAAGAAACCAAGCTTTCACTTTTGTATGCTGAAATACTTTACCTCCAAGTAATCTACCAAAGCAGAAAAAGCTCTCAATACAACTTTCCTCTGTTTATATTAAGGGCATGTTTACAATACAAGATTGTGCTATGTAAGGAAGTAGATATATTTTTAATATACTCAAGATTTTTACAGGCAATATGGTGGCACATGTACCAAGGAAGCCAGTAATTGGCACTTTATGAATAAAATATCTAGTTTTATATTAATATGCAAACTTTGTTTAATTGATGGATATATCACATTCAGTGTTTTTTAGGGGGTTCTAGGCTTTTTTTTTGGTTGTTGGTTTGCCTTTGGTTTGGGTTTTTTTGAGTTTGCAATGCGACTCAGTCTATTAAGGTTTAGGAAAATAATAGAACATATTGAGAGAATAGAACATATTGAGAGAATGCTGATAGGCTGCAATGTAAACAAGAATATTTTAATGTTGACAGCAAAATAGAAACTGGAAAAGGAAGTAGTGTGAGAAAACCAAAGGGGTGAGTCTGGATCTGTTGACATAAATTTCCATAGGTCATTCAGTTGTTTGATGTGTGAGAGTTTATTTTAGTGAAGAACAGCCTCAGAGTTCAGAGTTATTGTATTATTTTTGTAATAATCTGAAGTGTACTTCTCTGTGTGTTGGGTTTGTATGGCAAGGTTTTGGTAGTGGGGCAGCTAGATGGGTGAGTTCTGTGAGAAGCTGCTAGAAGCTTCCTCTGTGTCTGACAGAGCCAATGCCAGCCAGCTCCAAGATGGACC